>MCJB01001337.1:45792-138176 GCA_002018475.1 Nicotiana obtusifolia | reverse complement strand
GGGGGGGGGGGAGAGGATGTCAAAATTCGGAAAAAGTTGCAAGTTGAGAGTTTGATAACTTATTCCAAGCACTTTTCAACTTTAGACTTAGATGGTGATATAGGAATTGGGCCATGTAAATCCATGTGGGAGTGAAAAGAAGAAAGACAAAAGCCATACATCTTGCAATTTGAAATTTCAAGAACGCAAAATGACATTCCTCAAAAGAAAGCCAATAAATGCAAAATGAAGAAATTGATATTTGGCTTGATCATCTACTTACCACCCCCCCCCCCTTCCCGCCTTGCTCGTGGTCACAAGCTTGATTCCAAGTTAGGTTCCGAATTCATATCGTCCAAGTGGCAAGAAAAGTGGTAAAGTTGATTCGCGTCGTGCCACGACATTAAATGCGGCACTTGGCGGGAGGCAACTCATCGTTTTCAAAATTTTTAGTCGTTTTTGAAATTCTTTTTAGAATATCTTAGTATATTGTTTTTGACTAATCTTCCAAGTATTAAAATTTTTAGAGTTGATTTGAGAAGGTCGGGGTGACCGAACAGCCAAAAACCAATAGCTGCTGGAAATTGCAGAAGCATTGCTTCGCGTTCGTGATGGACCTTCGCGATCGCGAAAGGTAATAAAGTATTTAGCCTACGCGTTCGTGATGCCTTTGTCGCATTCGTGACTATTTGGAAAGCTTTTACTCTTCGCATAGGCGACTCTGCCCTAGCGAACGCGTGATATCAGGTAAGTTTAAAATTCTAAAAACACAAGAAACGAACGCTTAATTCCCTCTTGGCTCAAGAACAGTTCTTTCTACTCCTTAAATCCCCAAAAATCATATTCCCATATTCTTCACGTCCATTGCGATTTTCCCTCGCCATTTGCAAGGTATGTGGTTGTCTCTCTTGTCTCTTAACTCTTCCCTCTTTTCTTGGTGTGAAACAATTGAAGAGCAGTCTTGTCTTTAGGTTTTAGGGTGTAACTTTTAATTTTTGAAGTGAAACCTTTGTGTGCTACAATGATTGCTTGCTGGGTGAGGTTGGTTGAGTGTGATTGAGTGATTGTTATTGTAAAATTTTGGGCGAGATATGTGCTAAAGTTGATTGAAAACCAGCAAGAAAATAATGCAAGAAAACTATTTGAAAAAATGCCAGAAAGGAAAATAGGTCTGGGCGATCAAGATGACCTTCGCGAACGTGAAGGCCTATTTCTAGGCAAAATTTTTTTGCTCTTTGCGAACACGAGGGACCTTACACAAACGCGAAGAGCAATTCCTGGCAGCCCCCAAAATGGCAAAAAGCAATAGCTTTGCACAGCTCTGCTCGCGGCCCTTTCTGCCCATTTCATTGGCTCAAATACTTCCTAATACATTGTTTTGAGTGTCTATACGAGCTTTTGACATTGTTGGTCTAATTTATAGGTATTTTGGGCATAAAATGGATACGAAACACAATGAAATTGAGCAAGAACATGTCCCCGAAGCTGAGCAAGAGGAACCCTTGATCATGACAGGTTTTTATCTGCGGAATGTGAACAGAAGTATGATGAACTCTTGTCAAAAACCATCGTCAAGGAAAGAGGTATAAACATAGAGAAGGTTGAAGCTAAAATGCAGGGCTTCCACATAAGATTGGTAGAAAGCAGGTGGATTTGCTTTTCCCCTCAACCAAATGATGCCAACTACATAGTGGTGTTGGAATTCTATGCAAATGCCTTGAGGACCGACTTCAAAGGAGCATTAGTTACTACTGTGCGGGGTGTGCAGGTCAACTTCAACCCTGAGATAATCAACAGAATTTTATGGCCTTCTTAATATCGATAACGAGGTTTACAGAGACAGAGCAAAAGCATGAGGAAACCAATGGTTGGTGGACAAAATTGCATGATGGGGTGACCCAGAAGTGGTTGGCCATGAGGAAACCAATGGTTGGTGGACAAATTGCATGACGAGGTGACCCCGAAGTGGTTGACATTGCACAATGGAGTTGATACTCATGACTTCACTGCAGAGGCAAAGACTTGGCTCTCCATCATCTATGCGATGATCTTGCCTTCTACAGATGACACTGATGTGACACCAGAGAGGGCACTGATAGTTGCTGCTATCATGGATGGCCTGCTCGTGAATGTGGGGGAGTACAATGTTAGAGAAATCGAGGAACCCATCCATGGGAGGTCCAAGAGCCTATTCTTCCAATCATTGATTACTTGGCTATGCTATGATGCTAGGTGTTATAACGCCCAAATGATGATGAGAAAGTTCCGGGAAAGCCGATGATCCACCCATTGCTGAAAAGGGGACCCACTAACAAGCAAAAACAGTTGAGGATTGATGTTGCATCCTCTTCATTTGGGCAGTTCTCTGAGGTCACCACTGATCCCTCGGGATGTTTTGCACTTGCACCAGGGTCATTTGACCTTATAGGACCACTCCAATCTGGCCCTCACACTATGCGTCACCTATCCAGTCAGATACATAGAGTAGATGCATACATTAGGTAGCTTATAGCTAGCCTTCCTACTGGAGGGGTTGTTGAAGCCATCCCTTTTGTAGGAAACTTTCGTATCTATGATTTAGTTTGCTTTCATAGAGTATCTCGCTCTGTCCTTATACCGTGGTATCAAAGCCAGCCCATCCTTTCGGAGGAAGGAACAATTTAATAAATATGTCTGAGTCATTTTCATCATCCTCTTCCTTTGCAAAGATGAATATGTCCCCTACTTTATATAGAACCTTGTCCAAAAAATATAATTACCTCTATGAAGTAGATATCCTACCCCAAGAATAGAAAGTAACCTCCACTAAACTACTCCTTATAAACCCTTATTCAGCCTTTGCCAAAAAATCATTTGCACCATGGTCCCAAATCCGTTCCTTAGTTCAACATAGACCAAAAAGAGTTAAAGAATATGTTACTGCCTCAAAACTTGACCAGCTTCCTATTCTTGCCACTCGAGAGGAAGAATTAATCACCCTTCAAATCCCAGATGATTATCCCAGACAATGGATAAATTATGGTTTTATCTATATCCATTTTGGTGCTATCCGAATAGTTTTAACATATCCTAGAAGAAAAGGTCAACCTGTTGTTGCTCGACTTTCTCTTCTTGATACAAGATACTATGAGTAGCAACATGCCAATTTGGGTACTGCAGAAGTTACCTTGAATGTTGGGACTGTCTTCATAACTATCTTTCCAAATTTCAACATGTCCCTTCATGACCCATACCTAACCGAAGCATTAAAAAACCAAGTTCAAATCCAAGGAGCCCCACGAACCAAAGATGCTATTCCAAGCCACTCTTCATCACCAAATGGCGTGGCTGGTCCAAAATCATGCCATGGATCTCTGCCTTCCCCGAGGAGAAAATGCTTTACTCTTGAATATTGATGCTACCAAAAGAAACACCCTGTGCACCCAAATTCCCAGACAAATTTCTAGAGATGTGCTCATCAAAATCCTTCTTGATTCCTGGATCACAAATTATGAAAAGTTAAGGGAACCAGAGGAATCTCTACAATCTGGTGAGCCAACTTTTACCAAAAGAAATGACAAAACAGTTTCCATAAGCTTTGACCATTCCAATCTCAAAAATCCAATAAAACCATCTTTTCTTGCCAAATGATCCAACCTAAAGACACAGACACAGACCCTGACCCTGAAAGTGAACCCTTCTGGAATATACAAACTATAATGGAAGAATATGACTAGTGTAAACATTTCAACAAAGAGGGCAGAAGAGTTTGGTGCTTCATATGCCCCTTTATGGGACACTGCCCTTGGGATCTTGGTTGCGACTGCAAAGATTGTTTGGAAAATCCAATAGAAGAATATGATGAACACCACCTGCATCATTGGGAAATATTCGACCTCAACTAGACTAAATCAAAATCCAAGTAAAAGGGGAAAACCACTAAAAAGCAATTTTGAGCCAAATATAAAAATAAAGATCCTTCAATTGGCTCATTAAGCCGTCCAGATAAATATGAATTCCTTGTCAGCTACAAACCCCAGGAATGGCCAAAATTACCAGAAAAATTCACTCCAAGTTGGAAAGATGGTGAAACCACACCCAAACCCAAACCACGCTCAGCTCATACCCCATAATCCAAAAAGCCACCTGAACCTAAGACTTCACCAACTCAAAAAACCCCAAAGGCCACATAACCACAGATATTCATGCTGAGTCCTTTAAGCTCCAGTCATTCCCAAAGATATTCCTTCACTTCAACCTTTTGAAAAAGAGGGTATAAGCCATGCACCAAAAATCCGCAAGAAAAACATAGTGCTACGTATTAGAGAAAAACCTCCAACGAGTGACATCGAAGCAACAATGAACTGGCAATCAGAAAATTTCATTTGCCAAAATAAAGTACTGAATAACATTGGCAACACCATAAAGAATGTGGCCCATACACAAAATAAAATGATGAGAAAAAAGTGGAGCAAACATCGTCTCACCATACAGGACTAATCAAAGCCCTGAAACTAAGATTGGCAAATCTACAATATGAGATTTGTCCGCCAGGAACATCACTTTTCCAGTTCTTCCAACAACAACAAAAGGAGACAATTTCAATCGAGGAACAAATTTGACTTTTGAGAAATGACCACTTTGAGCCACAAAAGACTCCATTTTTCCATTCAAAACCTACCTTCTTCCTTATGTCGCCACAAGCATATTCCCCACCTAAATTGGATAACAGGTTTTCTACTTTTCCTACTACCTCACAAAATCTTGTTTCTTTCACCCAACCGGTAAAAAAATAACATGATTTTGATATTGCAAAAATGGTTTGGGACAGGAAAGATGCTCTTGCAGCCTAGAAACAAACCAAGAAAAGGCGAGATCAGGGAGAAAGTTCAAAAGGGTCCAACCCCGAAAATCTGATGATTTCTGATCAGAAGGCTCCAGACCTATATGTCTCCCAACGAAGAATTATGTCAGAAGGAGATACCACATGGTCGGAATCTCTTAATTCATCAGACGATAATCTAATGGAAGATAACTCTCAATCAAGCTACGAATCTACAACAAACTCTTCCAAAGAAGATGATCCCCCAATATTTGTAAACCAACCAAGAGACCCAGAAATATCTGAAGTAGATGAGGATCAAGAAGGCATGACAGATGAACAAATTCAAGAAAGAAGATATGAGCCCGTGGCATCAAAACCAGATGGAACTGGCTTCCACACTTTCACCTTAGATGACGTCAATGTTTCAAAATGGCCTCAAAGGATCCAAGACTTCTATACTTGGATGGTGACCAAAAATTTGGTGGAACGAGAAAAGTACATCATTCTGTCAAAACTCACTTCACGGTTCTCAGGAATCCTCAGAGATTCGTGGAACTCACTTGGGATTCAAGAGAAAATACTTTTCTTTCTTCTCAGGACTTTGTCTTCAACATCAGAATCCTACATGAAGTTTTCTGTGGAGATACTGGCCAAAGACAAGAAAAGATGCGTAGAAAACTCTTCGAGATGAAGTGTGTGTGATTTGATAGAAATGACATTGACAAGCATTTTCAAAAAATGGCGAAGATATACTTCGAGATCGGTGGAGACATCAACCTGAAGCAAGCCTTTGTCTCTTCCTTTCCAAAGTTGTAGGCAAGCCGATGACCATCATTGAAGAAAAATTTCAGTCCATAACAATCCCAGAAGTCGACTACATCAGGCAAGCTATTTTCGTCACAGTGGATGACATTTGTACGAAGCGCTATGCCTAAAACAAATTATCCAACACAATCCAGCGCTTGACAAGGCATGCCGCAAATTTGATTTGATCACCGGATCATAATGTTCTTGCCACACATCCAGGCGATGGAGAGGATTCACGAGCTTCAGATAGCCAAGAATTCAAGATGGGAAATCAAGGTCCAGGAGGACGCACAAAATATTTCAGATGAAGGAGGCGAGGGAATTTTAACAAAAAGAACAGATGCTTTATTTGGCATTAGATTGGACATATTGCAAGAAATTATCCACAATCGAGAAAATCTGTCAAACTCCTCGAAGAGATTGAAGATTACACTGGCATACATCTCGGAAAGGAAGAGGACCTCGAGTCCATATCTTCTATGGACGATGAACCCACTGAAGAAACCTTATTCTCTCTTGATATATATGAAGATCAGGGTGATGACCACTACCAAATTTCAGAATCACTGGCCAAAGCCCGAGAGGAGATCAATGCTCTTGTAGTCATCCCTTAAGTGGAACTCAAGGTTTATTCATCCAAATGGGATAAACCAACTCGAGTCATCGCTTTCATTGACACTGGAGCTGCTTGTTCACTTATGAACCCTGCTGTTCTCCCTGAAAATTAATGGGTGCCTCACTTTAAGATTTTCAACACTGCATCAAACGGAATTCTGACTACCACCGTTATCACAAAGCACCGGGTCACAATTGAGTTCTTTCCAGGATTAAAGTACAGAACCAAGTTGATCGGCTCTGACGTATCAGGAAAAGATCTTATTGTTGGATTCGACATTTTCAGACAACTAAGAGATCAACTCCAGATCAGGGTTAACAGGATAACCTTTAAGAAGCAGTTCAAACCTTATTCTAAAATTCCAAGGCTATTTCAAATCACCAGTAACAAACAAATCAAGCAGATTGAACAAAATCTCATTGAGCGTTCATGTATTGAATCTCATAAGGATTTTATGCAGAAAGGAAAAGCTCGTTATGGAAGAACGAAGAGTTTTTTTTTATCAAGCTCCGTTTCAAGAAGAATGAAAACATCAATCCAATAAAAGCCATTCATTCAGGAATGAACCCAGATCATCTTCAACTTGCAATGAAAGAATGCGAAGAGCTCTTGGAATTTGATCTAATAGAGCCATCATATTAACAATGGGCATGCGAAGCATTTTATGTCAACAAAAGAGCTGAGCAAACAAGAGGAAAACTCAGGTTAGTTATTAACTACCAACCACTTAACCACTTCCTCCAAGATGATAAATTCCTTATCCCAAATAAACTCACTCTTTTCTCCCACTTAGCCAAGACCAAATATTTTTTCAAGTTTGATGTTAAATTTGGATTTTGGCATTTGGGAATCCACCCCGAAGAAAGAGCCAAAACGGGATTTTCCATCCCCGATCATCACTTCCAATGGAAAGTCATCCCCTTCAGATTAAAAACTGCATCCTCCTTATTCCAAAAGGCCATAATAAAAATATTCTAGCCCATCCTCCATACCTCTTTATTTTACATTAATGACATCCTGTTATTTAGTGATACATTAAAGGAACATGTCGACTTGCTTCATCAATTTAAGGCATTGGTAACACAGTACGGGATCATGCTTTTAGCAAAAAAGATGGTTCTTACTCAAAAGGAGATTGATTTTCACGGAATGCATTTTGTCCAAGGTGCACACAGTCCACGACCACATATATATCAGGAACTACTCAAATTTCTTGATACCGGACTCACAGCAAAGAATATCTGGCAGTTCTTGGGTGTAGTAAATTATGTAAGAGATTTCATCCCAAATATCTGTACATGCATTTCTCCGCTCACAAAGATGCTCCAGAAAAATACTTCGTCATGGGGAAAGGAATAAGATAAAGCAGTCAGGGAAATAAAGGAGATATCTAAATATGTTAAGTCTCTTTATATCCCTTCAGACAGTAAGAAGATACTGCAAACTGATGCCAGCAATGAATACTTGAGTGTTGTTCTATTTGAAGAAAAAGATGACCAGAGGAAGATATGTGGATATGCTAGCGGAAAATTCAAAGATACCGAGCAACATTATCACTCCACTTTCAAGGAAATTCTTGCAGTGAAGAATGGAATCAAGAAATTTAATTTTTTTCCTGATTCATATAGAATTTCTGATAGAAATGGATATGAAGGCCTTCCCAAAGATGATCTAGATAAATGCAAAAATTATTCCCAATCCTCAATTCTCAGATGGGCCCAATGGTTCTCTCCATATAAGTTTCAAGTCAAGCACCTGAAAGAAAAGGATGATATTCTCGCAGATTTTCTGTCTCGACCGGAAAAATTCTCAAAGAGATTTTCCCCAGCAAAGATGAAGTCAAAAAAAAATCTCATCAGCCACATCTTCATGTGTTCAAATGTACCAGGAACGAGTTCATTGAAGCCAACGAATCATCCACCAGAGTTGTTCAATCTCATGGATCCTTTTGATCCATCAATTATAATGGAAAGAAGAACTTATTATGAGCTCCGGGTTTTCTGGCAACATGGAGGATCCATTCTCAAGCTTTATGGGATCAATCCAAAATATTCATTCTGCCCCATATTCATAGTACAAGCAAAGGATTTTCCACAAGAACTACTATAGTTTTTCTGGTACCTATGCCATCAGTATTATATTTTCATGGAATTTAAGTGCAATGTCTTCAAGAATTTTGACAACATTGAACATGCTCTTATAATATTTCTATTATGGTTCAAGCCTCGAAGATATTGGATAAAATGCTTCAATGATTCCTACAAAGCAAAGGTATTCATGTTCCATAGGCCAGTGAAGATTATTAATGGAAAAGTCCAGGCACAAGTAGAAGTATCATTCTAGTGGAAATTTTCCGTTTCCATTTTATCCATGGAAGAAGAATATAGTGAAGCACAAAGAATTATCTTCCAGCAAAATAGGTGTATCTCGAGAGATATATGGCCAAAAGATTGGGCAAGCTGGAATTATACCAGCACTCATCCTCATTGGGAAAGAGTCTGAGAAGCAGCAAAGGAATATCAAACCCCGTAGGAAGTTATCCGAGAAAAGATCACTCAAGACATCTCTATATTAAGGTTGCGTATTACATCTCTCAATCCAAAGGAGAAGGAGCACAACGAAGAAAGACCGTCAAGCTTCAGGCGTTACTACACACGATCTTTGAAAAGATGTCTAGAAGACAAACCCAGAGAATCAATGGAAAATAATTATCTAAAAATCCATGCTAATCCCACTATAATCCCACATTACCTACCAAAAAACCCTAAAAAATCATCTACCCATGCCAAGACAAATTTCCACATCTTTCCATACTATCCGAGCCCCACTTTCATATGCTTCCACATGCCTCCACATGCTTTGTCACATACAACACCCTACTTTCACATGTTTCCACATGCTCCCACATATTTTCACATGCTATACTATGTATATTTCACCTCTTTCACATGTTTTCAGGAGCGTTTTTAGTTGTTTTGCATAAGGTCCTTCACATGTACCAAGGGACCCATTTGTAGATAGGTTTGCCATGTAAGATAGGTTTATTTTGTAATATATGTTTGTCTCGTAGTAACTTTCTAGTCCTATATAAAGGAGGCCATGTAGTAGTGGTAAGATTATTTGGTAACCTTTGTAAACCTTTGTGATATATTACATATGAGTTCCTTCTAGATTTTTTCTTGCCTTTCTTTCAAATAGATGGAAAGTCCGGTCTACGTATGAAAATAGAGTAAGAATACTCTAAGAAAATTAGCTTATTGTAGTACGAAAGTTTTTCGAGTTATAACATCTAAAGTTGGTTATAGTACAAAAGTTTTCTGAGTTGTGTAGCTTGGCAAGACGTCCCTTATGGGTTGTTGAAGCTAGCCCCTTTGTAGGAAAACTTTTGCGACTATAAGCAAAGTAACTGTTAGTATAGCTTGGCAAGCCATCCCTTATGGGTTGTTGAAGCCAACCCTTTTGTAGGGAAACTTTCGCATCTATGATTTAGTTTGCAAGAGCAAGAGACTCCAAGAAAGCAAACTAAATTATAGATACGAAAGTTTCCCTGGAGCTCATAATAAGTTCTTCTTTCCATTATAATAGATGGATCAAAAGGATCCATGAGATTGAACAACTCTGGTAGATGATCCGTTCGCTTCAATGAACTCGTTCCTGGTACATTTGAAAACATGAAGATATGGCTGATGAGCTTTTGTTTTGACTTCATCTTTGCTGGGGAAAATCTCTTTGAGAATTCTTCTGGTCGAGACAGAAAATCTGCGAGAATATCATCCTTTCTTTTTAGGTGCTTGACTTGAAACTTGTACAGAGAGACCATTGGGCCCATCTGAGAATCTGAGGATTGGGAATAATTTTTGCATTTATCTGGATCATCTTTGGGAAGGCCTTCATATCCATTTCTATCAGAAATTCTATATGAATCAGGAAAAAATTGAACTTCTTGATTGCATTCTTCACTGCAAGAATTTCCTTGAAAGTGGAATGATAATGTTGCTCGGCATCTTTGAACTTTTCGGTAGCATATCCACATATCTTCCTTTGGCCATATTTTGCTTCAAATAGAACAGCACTCCAGTATTCATTGCTGGCATCAGTTTGCAATATCTTCTTACCATATTAAGGGATGTCATGAGACTTGAAATCTTTAGATATCTCCTTTATTTCCTTGACTGCTTCATCTTGTTCCTTTCTCCATGACGGAGCATTTTTCTGAAGCACCTTCGCGAGCGGAGAAATGTACGTAGAGATATTTGGGATAAAGTCTCTTACATAATTTACTACACCCAAGAACTGCTGGATCTGCTTTGTTATGAGTCTGATATCAGGAAATTTGAGTAGTTCCTGACATATATGTGGTCCTGGACTGTATGCACCTTGGACAAAATGCATTCCGAGAAAATCAATCTCCTTTTGAACAAGAACCATCTTTTTTGCTGAAAAAATGATCCCGTACTGTGTTACCAATGCCTTAAATTGATGAAGCAAGTCGACATGTTCCTCTAATGTATCACTAAATAATAGGATGTCATCAATGTAAACTTAAGAGGCATGAAGGATAGGCTGGAATATTTTTATCATAGCCTTTTGGAATAAGGAGGGTGCAGTTTTTAATCCGAAGGGCATAACTTTCCATTGGAAGTGATGATCGGCGATAAAATCCCGTTTTGGCTCTTTCTTCGGGGTGGATTCCCAATTGCCAAAATCCAAATTTAAGATCGAACTTGAAAAAATATTTGGCCTTAGATAAGTGGGAGAAAATAGTGAGTTTATTTAGGATAAGGAATTTATCATCTTGGAGGAAGTGGTTAAGTGGTTGGTAGTTAATAACTAACCTGAGTTTTTATCTTGTTTGCTCAGCTCTTTTGTTGACATAAAATATTGTTGCATGCCCATTGTGAATCTGATGGCTCTATTAGATCAAATTCCAAGAGTTGTTCACATTCTTTCTCTGCAAGCTGAAGATGATTTGGATTCATTTCTAAATGACTGGCTTTTGTTGCATTGATGTTTGCATTCTTCTTGAAGGGGGGCTTGATAAAACACTCTTTGTTCTTCCTAACGGGCTTTTCTCTTTCTTCATATAATCCTTGTGAGATTCTAGATTTTGTTCAATCTGCTCGATTTGTTCGTTGCTGGTGATTTGGAATAGCCTTGGAATTTTAGAATAAGGTTTGAACTGCTTCTTATAGGTTATCCTATTAGCCCTGATCTGGAGTTGATCTCTTAGTTGTCTGAAAATGTCGAATCCAACAATAAGATCTTTTCCTGGTACATCAGAGCCGATCAACTTGGTTCTGTACTTCAATCCTGGAAAGAACTTAATTGCAACTGGGTGCTTTGTGATAACGGTGGTAGTCAGGATTCCATTTGATGCAATGTTGAAATCCTTAAAGTGAGGCACCTATTGATCTTCAGGGAGAACAACAGGGTTCATGAGTGAACAAACAGCTCCAGTGTCAATGAAAGCGATGACTCGAGTTGGCTTATCCCACTTGGATGAATAAACCTTGAGTTCCACTTGAGGGATGACTACAAGAGCGTTGATGTCCTCTAGGGCTTTGGCCATCAATTCTGAAATTTAGTAGTGGTCATCACCATGATCTTCGTATATATCAAGAGAGAATAAGGTTTCTTCAGTAGGTTCATCATCCATAGAGAATATAGACTCGAGGTCCTCTTCCTTTCTGAGATGTATGCTAGTGTAATCTTCAATCTCTTCGAGGAGTTTGACAGATTTCCTCGATTGTGGATAATTTCTTGCAAAATGTCCGATCTTATGGCAAATAAAGCATCTGTTATTTTTGTGAAAATTCCCTGGCCTCTTTCATCTGAAATATTTTGTGCGCCTCCTGGACCTTGATTTCCCATCTTGAATTCTTTGCTATTTGAACCTCCTGAATCCTCTCCGTCGCCTGGATGTGTGGAAACAACATCCTGATCCGGTGATCAAATCAGATTTGCGGCATGCTTTGTCAAGCGCTGGATTGTGTTGGATAATTTGTTTTAGGCAGAGCGCTTCGTACAAATGTCATCCAATGTGACGCAAAATAGCTTTCCTGATGTAGTCGACTTCTGGGATTGTTAAGGACTGAAATTTTTCTTCAATGATGGTCATGGTTCGGCTTGCCAACAACTTTGGAAGGGAAGAGACAAAGGCTTGCTTCAGGTTGATGTCTCCACCGATCTCAAAGTATATCTTCGCCATTTTTTGAAAATGCTTGTCAATGTCATTTCTATCGAATGACACACACTTCATTTCGAAGAGTTGTCTATGCGTCGTTTCTTGTCTTTGGCCAGTATCTCCAAAGAAAACTTCATGTAGGATTCTGATATTGAAGGTAAAGTCCTGAGAAGTAAGAAAAGTATTTTTCTCTTGAATCCCAAGTGAGTTCCACGAATCTCTGAGGATTCCTGAGAACCGTGAAGAGAGTTCTGACAGGATGATGTACTTTTCTCGTTCCACCAAATTTTTGGTCACCATCCAAGTATAGAAGTTTAGGATCCTTTGAGGCTATTTTGAAACCTTGACGTCATCTAAGGTGAAAGTCTGGAAGCCAGTTCCATCTGGTTTTGACGCCATGGGCTCATATCTTCTTTCTGGGATTTGTTCATCTGTAATGCCTTCTTGATCCTCATCTACTTCAGATATTTCTAGGTCTCTTGGTTGGTTTACAAATATTGGGGGATAATCTTCTTCGGAAAAGTTTGTTGTGGATTCGTTGCTTGATTGAGAGCTATCTTCCATTAGATCATCGTCTGATGAATTAAGAGATTCTGGCTATGCGGTATCTCCTTCTGACATGTTTCTTGGTTGGGAGACATATAGGTCTGGAGCCTTCTGATCAGAAATCATCAAATTTTCGAGGTTGGACCCTTTTGAACTTTCTCCTTGATCTTGCCTTTTCTTGGTTTGTTTCTGGGCTGCAAGAGCATCTTTTCTTTCCCAAACTATTTTTTCAATATCAAAATCATGTTCTTCTTTTACGGGTTGGGTGAAAGAAACAAGATTTTATGAGGTAGTAGGAAAGGTAGAAAAGGTGTAGTCCAATTTAGGTGGGGAATATGCTTGTGGCGACATAGGGAAGAAGGTAGGTTTTGAAGGGAAAACTGGGATCTTTTGTGACTCAAAGTGGTCATTTCTCAAAAGTCAAATTTGTTCCTTGATGGAAATTGTCTCCTTTTGTTGTTGTTGGAAGAACTTGAAAAGTGAAGTTCCTGGCGGACAAATCTCATATTGTAGATTTGCCAATCTTAGTTCCAGGGCTTTGAGTAGTCCTGCATGGTGAGAAGATGTCTGATCCACCTTTTTCTCAATTGTTTCTACTTTGCTCATCATTTTGTTTTGTGTATGGGCCGCGTTCTTTATGGTGTTGCCAATGTTGTTCAGTACTTTGTTTTGGCAGATGGAATTTTCTGATTGCCAGTTCATTATTGCTTTAATATCACTCGTTTGGGTGTTTTTCTCCAGTAGGTAGCACTATGTTTTTCTTGGGGGTTTTTGGATCATGGCTTATACCCTATTTTTCAAAAAGTTGAAGTGAAGGAAAATTTTAGGTATAACTGGAGTTTGAAGGACTCAGCATGAATTCTGTGGTTGTGTGGCCTTTGGGGTTTTTTGAGTTGGTGAAGTCTTAGGTTAAGGTGGTTTTTTGGATTCTAGGGTATAAGCTGAGCGTGGTTTGGGTTTGGGTGTGGTTTCACCATCTTCCCAACTTGGAGTGAATTTTTTTGGTAATTTTGGTCATTCCTGGGGTTTGTAATTGACAAGAAATTCATATTTACCTGGACGACTAAATAATCAAATTAAAGGATCTTTATTTTCATATTTTGCTCAAAATTGCTTTTTAGTGGTTTTCCCCGTTTCCTCGAATTTTGATTTGGTTTTGTTGAGGCCAAATCTTTCCCAATAATGCAGGTGGTTTTCGTTATATTCTCCGATTGGATTTTCCAAACAGTCTTTGCAGTTGCAACCAAGATCCCAAGGGTAGTGTCCCGTAAAGGGGCATTTGAACCACCTAACTCTTCTGCCCTCTTTGTCGAAATGTTTACACCACTCATGTTCTTCCATGATAGTTTATATATTCCAGAAGGGTTCACTTTCAAGGTCAGGGTCTGTGTCTTTGGGTTGGATTATTTGGCAAGAAAAGATGGTTTTATTTGGTTTTCTGGGATGGGATTGGTCAAAGCTTATGGAAACTGTTTTGTCATTTTTTTTGGTAAAAGTTGGCTCACCAGATTGTAGAGATTCCTCTGCTTCCCTTAACTTTTCATAATTTGTTATCTTGGAATCAGGAAGGATTTTGACGAGCTCATATCTGGGAATTTGTCTGGGTATTTGGGTGCACATGGTGTTTCCTTTGGTAGCACCAATATTCAAGAGTAAAGCATTTTCTCCTCCGGGAAGGCAGAAATCCATGGCAAGATTTTTGACCCGTCACGCCATTTGGTGATGAAGAATGGCTCGGATAGCATCTTTGGCTTGTGGGGCTACCTGGATTTGAACTTGGATTTTTAATGCTTAGGTTAGGTATGGGTCATGAAGGGACATGTTGAAATTTGGAAAGATAGTTATGAAGACAGTCCCAACACTCAAGGTAATTTTTGCAGTACCCAAATTGGCATGTTAGTAATCATAGTATCTTGTATCTAGAAGACAAAGTCGAGCAACAACAGGTTGATCTTTTCTTCCGTGATATATTAAAGCTAATCGGATAGCATCAAAATGGATATGGGTAAAACCATGATTTCTCCATTGTCTGCGAACATCTGGGATTTGAAGGGTGATAAATTCTTCCTCTCGAGTAGCAAGAATAGGATGCTAGTCAAGTTTTGAGGCAGTAACATATTCTTTGACTCCTTTTGGTCTGTGTTGATCTATGGAACGGATTTGGGACCATGGTGCAAATGATTTTTTTGCATTGGCTGAATAAGGGTTTATAAGGGGTAGTTCAGTGGAGGTTATTTTCTGTTCGTCGGGTAGGATATCTACTTCATAGAGGTAATCATATTTTTGGACAAGGTTTTATATAGAGTAGGGGACATATTCATCTTTCCAAGGGAAGAGGATGATGGAAATGACTCAGACATATTTAGTAAACTGTTTCTTCCTCCGAAAGGATAACCTGGGGCTCAACATCTACTGCCATTACTGCCCCTCCATCCCTTGATGACGTAGTCAAAGAGCAAAAAGCAATAACGGGAAAGATGGAGGCAATGAACAACAGGTTGGAAAATATGAGCCGCCGGCAATAGAAGATTGAGAAGCGACAGTGAAAGTTCAAGGAGCGTGAAAAGAAAAAGAGCAAACTCCTGAACAAAATGATGGATAAGCGAAGGTCGTTCTGTAGTTCAAAAGACTCGGATGATGATGATGAGGAGTAGGAGCACAAATCTCCTTCCACCTCCGACTCCGACTGTGGCCGATTCAGGGAGCCCCTCTAACTATTATGCTTTTTTGTTTTGATATTATGCAGTGAGGACACTGCAATGATTTTAGTTGAGGGGTGGAACACTTTATCTATATATTTATGCTTCACTTATTCCCTTGTCGGACTTATGAGTTTGTATGGATATTGTGTGCCCTTGTCGGGCTTGTGTTGTGATTAATATAGTTGTGGATTAGTCGCTTTTGTTATTTTATTTTTGTTAATACTTTTTAGTTATTTTATTTTTATTCCTTTAGTACTTTTTAGTTTATATCATTTCTAACTCTTTGGTAGTAATATACTTTTCAATAGATCTCCTTGGGTTTTCTTTATGCTACGGTTCTTTCCCGAGGAATATTTTTATGTGTGAACCGGGTGACTTTTCCCTATGATGGATGGCATGATAAATTTCATAAGGGATTAGTCTTATTTAATTTTTTTAGGTAAATTTCTTGTTAGTTAGTTTAGTAGCTAGTCATGAATAAATTGGTTATTGGGTGTGATTTTTATGTCCATTAACAAAGATGTGGCTTGCTTGATACCAACATGATTTAAACTTTGGCATATGAATTCTTAATCTTTGAAAATGAAAAATGATTGAAGTAAGGATCATTGTTGTCGCGCTCCATTTTCTTGCGAAAGCCAGTTTCGATATGTGACAACTCTTTTAAATGAGGGTGTTAAAAGAGAAGAGTCGCCACCTAATGATTTTGAGGTGTGTTAGGGCACCTATTTGCAAGTAACTCTGTTTGATAGTCAACGTCATCAATGATCGGGTAATGGCTCAAATTACCTCAAAAAAAAGGTGTTAGGCACTCTTCGAGGTCCACAAATGTGGGTCTTGACCGAACATTAAACTATGTGGATTATGTAATTAAAAAATAAAGGGAAATTTGGAAGTCGAAGAGTCTTATTATAACACATGAGAATCGGTACAAATCCTAATGACTACAAGGATACAACTACATTGATCTATGTTAAATAACTTAGTGTAACTAACAAGTACATAAAGAAAGGATGGTCCTAAGTTTTTTACCTAAAGGATCACCCCCTGCAACATAAATAATATTTTGCAACTCCCTTAAGGTAGGGGTTGCTCATATTATTCAGCGGGCACAAACTATCATCTCCTGCTACCCAATTACTATGTTGAAGTTGTTACTTAAAGGCGCTCTAATTAAATTCTAAATCACACCCTATGCATGCACTACCCCTTCCATACCTATGGTCCAGGAGGCTTTGGACCTATTACAGGGTACTTCTAGACTCAACTCAGGTGCTCAAAATGATAAAACTAGGTGACAATCAAAAAACAGATAAGACTGCATATAATAGCAATAAAAGGCTCACGTAACCTCCACACATAAATTGGCAAGCACGCAGACTTATTTCTGGTTAGGCAGTAGACGATATTAAGACGTGTTGGAATCATTAAGTCCTATAGGCATGATTTCTATGTGATTTTAGATCCCAGTATTATACAGGTAGCGCTGCAGACTAATGTATGGGCAGATTTGAGTGTTGCAAATCAAATACACATGATATCTAATCATTTTGGGTAAATAGGCAGTAAAAACACTCTCATAATTCTGAATTACTAATGTTGATTTTATAGATATGCGTCTTAGGCAGGTGACAGTATCCTATAGGCAGGATTTCTAATGGTTGGTAATTGAAATTGGTTCAAAGATACTTATCCCTGTAGGCATGTCATCTAAGCATGGCAATACAACAAAGCAACAAAAGTAGTTGATTAGTTGATTAAGATCCTATAGTCATGATATCTAGATGGGCGGCATACTAAAAGTAGTAGAAGATATTGACCGATTGATTAGTTGGAGTTCTATTGGCATGGTATCTAGATTAGCAAAGCATATGTATTACATCCTATAGGTATGCTGTCTAAATGCACAGTAATAACATGGAAGCAAGTATAGTAAATACTTTGACTAATCATGCTTGAACAATGTACAAGCGAGGTGTGCATGATTCCTATAGGCATGATTTCTATTAATGCAATGAAATAGAAAGTATAACACACAGACCCTATAAGTATGTTTTCTATCCTTTCATGCAAATATTTGAATACCCCAGCTCCTTTTCATTAATCTCCCAATTATTCGTTAATACAGATTATCATAGGCCCAAATAGGATAATAAAACAGTTACAGACTTAATAGGGCGGCAACAGGCCCAAATACAGCAAATACAGAATACCTAAGACTGCTTCTAGGTCTTCGACTGAGCCTGGAACCTTAGCAGATGAACAGGCCCACACTCCAACCGGCTATTAATACGCTTCAGTTTTGACTACCGAACTGGCCCAACGACTAGGCTCAAACCTTAAGACGACTGCCTTGATTAACCATGGAATACTAAATAGTTATGACAACACCAATGACAAACTTGGTACCAAGCCAGCCAAACAAACTTTAAAGATTAGGAGTTTCATCCCTTAATACTATAGCTAACAGAGAGAGCAGGGATTTCCAAACAAAGACACACAAATAAAGGTTACACAAAATCCCTTATAGGCACATATGGTATAAACAAAAACGAGTTCCCAATGATAGGTTTGAACATCATAAGCTAGCAAAGTACGTCAGATAGAATTTCAAAGCAAAACATAATCCAGAATGGGCCTCTAGGACTTCAGACAATTAACATGAGAATCTAGTAAAGTCATAGACTAGAACAAGTAGATGGCGGTTTTCACATGAAGGTTTTTTAACATGATAGCCTAAAGAGAATGTGGTCACAAATAGCATAGCAATTAGTTGGAAGTACATCACTTAGTTGAATATGACACATAAAATATTGAGTACCAATCATAGTATAAAATTTCAAAACAATATCGGCGCAAAAATTGCTCTTGTTTGTAGAACGGTTACCTTCCGAGTTACCAGTAAAAACCTATAACACGATGCGCACGAATATATATAGGTTATTGCAAAAATTTAAACATGATGCAAATTCCCTTCGGACCATGAAGGTTGTCTTCGGACGATGAGGATGATGTCATTCGACCATGACGTCTCGGGCCATAAAGCATATGATAAAGGATTCGCAGGCCATGAAATGGTGTCCTTGGGCTATGAGGATGATGCCTCTGGACTATGCCGCCTTTGAATAATGATGTGTAGTTTCGAGAGATCCTCAGTCCATGGAATGGTGTCTTTACGCTATGAGGATGGTGCCTTCGGACTATGATGCCTTCGAACAATGTGGCGGTGTTTCAGTCCATGAAATGCAAAGATGTGGCCATATTAATCATTTGATAGAGAAAACAGGTGATGCTTAGTCATATACAAGGACGAGACAAGACAAGCTTAGTCTTGTATGAGATGAGGGCAGTGCTTAGCCCTATGCGAAGAAAAGAGATAGTGCTTAGTCTTATGCCGTGTAGCGGAGACAGTGTTTAGTCTCATGCAACGGAAGACAATGCTTGGTCTCATGCAATAATTGAGGCAGTGGTTAGCCTTATGCAAGGAATGGAGATAGTACTTAGTCTCATGCAAAAAAAGGCAGTGGTTAGATTTATGCAATATGGAGACAGTACTCCATCTCAGGCAAAGAATGGAGACAGTGCTTAGCCTCATGCAAAGAAAGGCAGTGCTTAGTCTTATGCAATATGGAGATTGTACTTAGTCTCATGTAAAGAATGGAGACAGTGCTTAGTCTTATGCAAAGAAGGGAGACAGTGCTTAGTCTCATGCAGAGAAAGACAGTGCTTAGCCCCATGCAAAGAAAGGCAGTGCTTAGCCTCATGCAAAGAAAGGCAGTGCTTAGCCTTATGCAATGTGGAGACAGTGCTTAGTCTCGTGCAATGAATGGAGACATTGCTTAGTCTCGTGCAAAGAAAGGCAGTGCTTAGCCTTATGTAGTGATGCGGGCAGTGCTTAGCCCTATGCAAGAAACAAACAATGACTAAACGTGAGAGGATAAAGCATTTCTTAGCTTGGTGCATTTGAGTTTGGCGATTCTTGTTGGTGTGAAGATAGCGAGCTTGCGGTGTGTATGTATTTGCAGGTGTTCTTGTTATGTTCATTGTGCCTTCATCTAAAGAAAAAGTTGTGAGTTCTATGGGGGGGGAGGTTGGTTCGTGCTCTCAATTCCTTGCTTCGCTTTTGCTTTTGTCTGGAGGCCTTACTTAAGTCACCCGGCGCAACGTCTGGCTGCTGTAGAAACAAAATTTTCAAAAAACATGCATTTGATAAATTATTTATGAAAATGTAGTTGTTTGAAATATGCGATATTGTACAAGATCAAATAATTTTGATGAACAGGTGACTGTGATGCATTTTGAGACGTTGCAACCTCCTTGCTTCGGAATTTTGAGGATCCTCCTCAAATTTCTGCCCCAATTTTAATGCATACTTCTTGAAACACATTCCTTGGTGGTTCCAAACGTGATGAGATCGGGCAAACTCGAGACCTTGCCCCAATTTCTGACCATAGGGAAAATGAAGATTTTTTTAAGATGTGATCGAACCCACAAGGCTACCTACGTATCCCTATGCCTGTTGAAGCAGCGGGTTCGATTGGTCCGATGATATCCATACCCCAAGCAGAGAAAGGCCAGGGCGAACTTGTTGCATTAAGTTCGTTGGGTGGTACTCATATCATGTCAGCATGTATCTGGCATTGGTGACACTTTTGAACATTCTTGATGCAGTCCGTTTCCATAGTCATCCAAAAATACCCTGCTCTTAATATCTTCTTGGCCAGAACGAAACCATTCATGTGGGGTCCATAAGTTTCGGCATATATTTCCTCGAGCAATCTAGACGCCTCCTTGGCATCGACACACCAAAGTTTCCCATGTCAGGAGTCCTTCTATACAGAATTCCTCCACTTTGAAAGAAATGGTTGGCTAATCTGCAAAGCATGCACTTTTGAGTATGGGTAGCACTCTCTGGGTATTCTCCCTTTTCCAACTACTCCTTGATGTCGTGGAACCACGTATTTCCATCAATCTCTTCTTCAACATGAGGACAATAAACTGGCAGCTTATGAATTCCTATTGGGATATGATTGATGAAATTCTTGTCTGGATATTGTATCATGGAAGACAAAGTGGCTAGTGCATCTGCGAACTCATTCTGAATCCTTGGAACATGTTTGAACTCTATCTTTGTGAATCTCTTGATCAGCTCTTGTACACAGTGCAAATATGGCAATATTTTAGTGTTCTTCGCAGCCCATTCCCCTAGAACCTGGTGCACCAAAAGATCCGACTCTTTGATTACCAGCAGCTCTAGAATGTTTATGTTAATAGCCAATCTATGTCCCAGGATGCAGGCCTCATATTCCGCTATATTGTTGGTGCATGGAAACCTGAGTTTTGCGGATACCTGATACTGTTGACCGGTTTCTGATACTAAGACAACTATGATACCTACTCCTTTGAAGTTTGCTGCTCCATCGAAGAACATCCTCCAACCATCGTATGCATCGGCAATATCGTCTCCTACAAATGATACCTCCTCGTTTGGAAAATACGTTTTCAATGGCTCGTATTCTCCATCTACGGGATTTTCTACCAAGTGATCCCCCAAGGCTTGTCCTTTGACTGCCTTCTGAGTTACATAGATGATGTCGAACTCACTCAGCAATATTTGCCACTTCGCTAACTTACCCGTAGGCATGGACTTCCTAAAGATATATTTTAGTGGATCCATCCTTGATATAAGATATGTCGTGTATGCACAAAAATAATGTCTCAACTTCTGAGCTATCCATGTCAAAGCACAACAGGTGCGTTCCAACAAAGAGCACCAGGCCTCATATGGTGTGAACTTCTTGTTCAGATAATATGTCGCCTGCTCCTTTCTTCCAGTTTCATCACGTTGTCCCAGAACACAACCAAAAACCCCATCTAACATGGACAAATAAAGCAGTAGAGGCCTTCCTGGTTCTGGTGGTACCAGCACGGGCAGTTTAGATAAATACTCCTTCATTTTGTCGAAGGCTTTCTGGCATTCTTCACTCCAGCTTGTTGCAGCATCTTTTCTCAGCATTCTGAAGATTGGCTCACATATCACCGCTGATTGTGCTATAAAACGGCTAATATAATTGAGGTGCCCTAGAAAACTCATCACATCTTTCTTATTCTTTGGAGGTGGCAAATTCTGGTTAGCTTTGATCTTTGACGGGTCTAACTCAATACCCCTACGACTTACGATGAAACCTCACAACTTTCCAATAAGGAGCCCCAAAGCACATATTGCAGGATTCAACTTCAAATTGTATTTTTGAAGCCGATCGAAAAATTTGTTCAGGTGTGCTACGTGATCCAAACTCCTTTTAGATTTGATGATAACATCACCCACGTACACCTCTATTTCTTTGTGTATCATGTCGTGGAAAATAGTCGTCATGGCCCTCATGTAGGTGGCTCCAGCATTCTTCAGGCCAAACGACATTATTTTGTAACAATATATTCCCCATGGTGTAATAAAGACGGTCTTTTCGGCGTCCTCTTCATTCATCCAAATCTGATGGTATATTGCGAAGCAATCCACAAAGGATTGGAGTTCATGCTTGGCGTAGTTGTCAATTAGTATGTGTATATTGCACCATGGGAAATCATCCTTAGGACTTTCTCTGTTCAAATCTCAGTAATCGACACATACTCCAACTTTCCCTTCTTTTTTCAGAACTGGCACAACGTTGGCTAACCAGGTCGGGTATTCGACAACTCGGAGAACCTTGGCTTTGATTTGCTTTGTGACCTCCTCTTTTATCTTCAAACTCATATCTGACTTGAACTTTCTGAGTTTCTGCTTCACTGGTGGACACATGGGATTTGTGGGTAGCTTGTGAGCTACTATGGATGTGCTTAAACCAGTCATATCGTCGTAGGACCATGCGAAGATGTCTTCATACTCCTTTAGGAATCTAATATGCTTTTCTTTCTCTGACGGTGATAGATGAATGCTTATACACGTTTTCTTGACCGTTTTGGAATCCCCTAAGTTAATGGCCTCAATTTCCTCCAAATTAGACTTTGGTTTGTTTTCAAAATCCTCTACCTCTTTGATAATTTCCTCAAGTATTATATCATCTTACAAATCCTCTGAATCATTTTCCTTGTGTTGCGTTGTCTCATTACATATCACAATCGTAGGTTCATCAAGATATGTAATAATTATGCTGAAATGAAATGCAGAAAGATAATAATAAATATAAAAAGTAGTAATGCATTAATAAAACTTTTTAAAACATCAACAAGTATGACTCGATGGCTCGAGTAGTTATTTCAAAACAAAATACTGAAAAATGTCTCAAATGCCCAAAACTATTTGAAAATAATTCATGCTAATTTGCCAGGTTACCCAGGAACTCGACAGGCCCAGGATGGCGCAGCGGTCCAGTTCTTGAGAATAGCTCCTTCTTCCATGGTCTGAATGGTAAGGTCTTCCTCCTCCTCCTCCTCCTCCTCCTCCTCAACAATCGAACTGCAGTCCATGTCTCCTTCATCTAGAAACGACTTCCTCATGCCAGCCAAAACCTCATACTCCTCATATCCCCACATCATGCCAGCCTGATGGAATGTCTAGAGGTGGTACGGGTTGTTCTAGTGGATAGTAAGGAGCACGCCATGGTGGTGAACAAATCCTTTTATCCTTTCCATGTTTATTCATATCCGAGTCCAAAAGTCGTGCCATGGTACTGTGGTTGTATGGGTTTGGTGATCCTCTGAAGCTTTTTGCCGAGACCCTTTCCTGGTTCATACCCCGTCCACAGCAATATGCTTTCTATCTTGTTGCTCCACCATCAATCTTTTTCAATTGTGTTAACCCGTTCAATGCAATGGTATGTTTCTCCACCTAGTTTCCTTCTATTTTCGATGATCGGAACGGTCTGGTTTGGTGTAGAAGGGGTTGCTTCCATCTCCATGGATGATCAGCTCCCGATAATTCCACTCAATTTTCATAGCCTGGTGTAGAGTTGAAGCTACTACCCCAGCGGCATATATCCATGGTCATCTCAATAATAGATTATAAGTAGCAGATATATCCAGCACTTCGAACTCGACATTAAACCAAGTCAGACCCATCTGTAGACTAGGTTGATTTCTCCAGAGTGGCTCTCTGAGATCCATCGAACGCCTTAACATTTGTGCTTCCCATTCGTATCTCGTGCAGGCCTTTAACTAGTCTCTTTAGAATGGTCAGTGGACATATATTAAGACTCGAACCTCCATCTATCAAGACCCTGGAGATGAACTTATCTTCAAATTGCATCGCAACGTGCAACGCGCTGTTGTGGCTTAGATTCTGGTGGTAATTCATCTTCGTGGAAAGTGATTTTGTGGCTTTCTAATACCTGTCCGACCATGTTAGCTATCTCTCCACTAGTGATGCCGGTGGGTACATAAGCTTCACTTAACAACTTCCTCAAAGCATTCCTATGCGCGTCTGAGTTTTACAGCAGTGATAAGATGGATATCTGAGCAGGAGTTTTGTATATGGTCAAAAACAAATTACTCCCTTGCTTGTATCTTCCTCCAAAGATCGTCAGTGCCAGTCTCGACAAAAAGCGGCTTAGGTGCAGCTTCCTTGCTTGTTCCTCCCAGATTCTCAGGTGTATAAACTCTGTCAGTTCTAGTCATACCTTGAACAGCATTTGTTTCCTCCATCTTTTGTTTTCCCTTTCTTCTTGCTTCCGCAACATAATTCCACTAGACGGTATCAGAATGGTAAGATGGTGTGGGAGCTACCGTTACAGTGAAGGGCGTAGTTACCTCAACTTCAAATGGCGCCTGGGTTTGTACCACAACTGGCGTGAGGGTGACCGGAGTTGTATTAGGAGTGTCTCCCTCTCGAATGAGTCCAATAGACCCCTCTTGATCTCATTCTTCGTCAGTTTCTATCACATTCACTCCCTAACCTCTGTGATCCGGGAGAGGGTTGTTACGAACATTTGGTGCAGCTTCCTTTGCCTGTATGACCTTAGTGTCGATCAGCGTCTGAATCTTGTCTTTCAACGTGCGGCACTTCTCAATGGTATGACCCTTCATGCCTGAATGATAAGCACATGTTTTCTTGGGGTTGATCTATTGGGAGGGGTTTTCCACAACAGCATCCGGGATAGGAGTAACATAACCAGCGGCCCTTCAATCTCTCATACAGTTGGTCCATGCGTTCAATAATTGGGGTGTATTGTCTAGAAGGTCTGCGGTCAAAATTTAGACGTGGCTTCGGTAGTTTTGGCGGGCTGGTGGAGGTGAATGGTAATGTGCAGGTTAAGTATCATAGGTATGGTAGGTGGCAGCAAGGTGTTGGTATCTCGGGGATGAGGGTTGATATGTAGGTGGAGGTGTTTGGTATGTGAGGGGAGACTTATGGCCCCGGGCAACCATCACGGCACCCTCTTCTTTCTTTTTCGAAATGCCTCCTGATTGCAAATCTTTATTCGTGGCTTGCAGTGCCTCGAAATTGGTCACCATACCATTCTTAATTCCTTCTTATATTCTTTCTCCTAGTTTGATGATGTCAGAGAACTTGTGATTTCAATGACTATCAATCTTTTGTATTACTGTGGATCTTGAGCTCTAACAAAGAACTTGTTCATTTTTCTTCTTCAATTATTGGCCTTACCTTTGCGGCCTCTGATCTCCAACGAGTAGCATACTCGCGGAAGGTTTCTGTCAGCTTCTTCTGGAGGTTTTGAATGTAAAAAACATCTAGTGCATTTTCTGTGTTGAACCTGAATCTATCCATGAAATCTGACACCATACTCACCCAACTAACCTAGTTCTTTGGGTTTTGACTGATATACCAAGACAAGGCGTCTCCTGTAAGGCTTCACATGAACAGTTTCATGCGGATTTGTTCATTCTTGCCCACTCCTACAAGCTTGTCGCAATATGTTCTCAGATGCACCTTCGGATCACCAGTACCATCTAACATTTCGAACTTGGGAGGTTTTAACTCTCCAGTAGTTCCATATCCGGCTAAATACATAGGTCCTCATAGTTTAGAGCTTTAACGCCTTTACTACCTTCAACACTCTGAACTCTGCCAGTGAGCTTCTTGAGTTCCTCCAAATTTGACTACTTATGCAATAATGATCAACATGTTGTCACATTTTCTCTAAGTAATGCATACAATATGATAGTGTCCATTGGGATTGTGGAAATCTCGTTGGACTTTGGACAAGGTTCATCTTAGTGGGTTGTTACCTCAATAACGCTCCAACCCGTACTAGGTTTAGCAAGATGCATGTACATTTCAAGTTGGAGTAGGGTTTCTAGAATGGTCTAGACTGGTACTCCCAAGTGGACAACTTGAGAGGGAAAGGCACGGGACTGTCGATCGCACCGCTAACCGACTAGTCTACTGCAAATAAGCCTTTCTGTTTTAAAGGGTGATTTTCAAGAAAGCGTGGACACTCATCAAGCGTTGCTATTTTGATAATTGGCATGAGTGGTGTATGATGTGGAGCATGCTTTATGCAGAAATAATAACACATTGCCAAGTATTTGCGTGTAAAAAGAAGTAAATAAAATAGCAAAAGTGAACATGTAAAGAAGAGAAAAGAAAAGAAAGACAAAAGAAAAAAGTCAGTCTGGCTTATGAAAATGTGCGAGAATGTAATGAAGCAGGTAAGGAAATAGGATAATGTAGCAGTCAAGATGAAAAGAAATGGAGCGCGATCAAACATGCTATAGCAAACAAAAGAGAATAAGGAAAGGGATGTGCATGTCATGGCAAATTTAAACAAATAAAGGTGAATAGTGGAATGGATGTGCATGTCATAGAAAATTTAAACAAATAAAGGTGAATAAGGAAAGGAATGTGCATGTAACAAAGAAAGTAATCCACATAAGTCAAGTTTGTTATGGTAAGAGCCTAAGTGTAAATCCCAAGCAGAGTTGTCATGTAGTCGCACGCCGTTTTCTCGCGAAAGCGGGATTCGACACGTGACAACTCTTCCAAAGGAGGATGTTAAAAGAGAAAAGTCGCCACCTAACGATTTTGAGGTGCGTCAGGGCACCTATTTGCAAGTAACTCCGTTTGACTAGTCAACGCCACCAAAGATGGGTAAGGGCTCAAATTACCTCGAAGAGAAGGTTTTAGGCACTCTTCGAGGTCCACAACTGTGGGTCCCGACCGAACTTTAAACTATGTGGATTGTGTAATTAGGCTAGGTGATAAAATAAATAAAGGAAAATTTAGAAGCGAAGAGTCTTATTATAACACATGAGAATCGGTACAAATCTTAATGACTACAAGGATACAACTACATTTATCTATGTTTAATGACTAAGTGTAAATAACAAGTACATAAAGAAAGGGAATCCTAAGTTTTTTAGCCTAAAGGATCACCTCGTGCAACATAAATAATTTTTTGCAACCCCTTTAAGGTAGGGGTCGCTCATATTATTCAGCAGGCACAGACTATCATCTCCTGCTACCCAATTACAATGTTGAAGTTGTTACTTAAAGGCGCTCGAATTCAATTCTAAATCGCACCCTATGTGTGCACTACCCGTCCCATACCTATGGTCCAGAAGGCATTGGACCTACTACTAGGTAGTTATAGACTCAACTCATGTGCTCAAGATGATTAAACTAGGCGACAATCAAAAATCAGATAGGACTGCATATAATTGCAATAAAAGGCTCAAGTAACCTCCACACATAAATAAGCAAGCACACAGACTGATTTCTGGTTAGGCAGTAGACGATATTAAGACGTATTGGAATCGTTATGTCCTATAGGCATGATTTCTATGTGATTCTAGATCCCAGTATTATATAGGTAGCGCTGCAGACTAACTTATGGGCAGATTTGAGTGTTGCAAATCCTATAGATGTGATATCTAATCGTTTTGCATAAATAGGCAGCGAAAACACTCTCATAATTCTGAATTATTGATGCTGATTTTATAGATATGCGTCTTAAGCAGGTGATAATATCGTATAGGCAGGATTTCTAAAGGTTGGTAATTGAAATTGGCTCTACGATACTTTATCCCTATAGGCATGTCATCTAAGCATGGCAATACGACGAAGCAACAAAAGTAATTGATTAGTTGATTAAGATCCTATAGTAATGATATCTAGATGGGTGGCATACTAAAACCAGTAGAAGGGATTGAATCGATTGATTAGTTGGAGTTCTATTGGCGTGGTATCTAGATTAGCAAAGCATATGTATTACATCCTATAGGTATGCTATCTAAATGCACGGTAATAACATGGAAGCAAGTATGGAAAATATTTAGACTAATCATGTTTGAACAGTGTACATGATTCTTATAGACATGATTTCTATTAGCGCAACATACCAAAGGAAATAACAAACAAGGCATGCTGAACGAAATAGCAAATATAACACACAGACCCTATAGGTATGTTTTCTACCCTTTCATGCAAATATTAGAATACCTCAGCTCCTTTTCATTAATCTCTCCATTATTCGTTAATACATATTATCACAGGCCCAAATAGGATAATAAAACAATTACAGACTTAATAGGGCGGCTACAGGCCCAAATACAGCAAGTACAGGATACCCAGGTTGCTTCTGGGTCTTCAACTGAGCTTGGAACCTTAGTGGATGAACAGGCCCACACTCCAAGCGGTTATTAATATGCTTTAGTTTTAAGTACCAAACTGGCCCAACAACTAGACCCAAACCTTAAGACGACTGCCTTGCTTAACCATGGAATACTAAATAGCCATGACAACACCAGTGACAAACTTGGTACCAAGCCAGCCAAACAAACTTTAAAGCTTAGGAGTTTCATCCCTTAGTACTATAGCTAACAGAGAGAGCAGGGATTTCCAGACAAAGACACACAAATAAAGGTTACACAAAATCCCTTATAGGCACATATGATATGAACAAAAACAAGTTCCCAATGACAGGTTTGAACATCATAAGCTAGCAAACTACGTCATATAGAATTTTAAAGCAAAACATAATCCAGAATGGGCCTCTAGGACTTCAGACAATTAACATGAGAATCTAGCAAAGTCATAGACAAGAACAAGTGGATGGCAGTTTTCACATGAAGGTTTTTTAACACGAGAGCCTAAGGAGAATGTGGTCACAATTAGCATAGCAACAGGCTAGTGGACATAGCTTACAATAGTTGGAAGCATATCACTTAGTTGAACATGAGACTTAACATATTGAGTATCAATCATAGTATAAAGGTTCAAAATAATATCAGAACTCATGATAAGTGAAGATATTTCACCTCCAGATTAACAGGACATGCAAACACTAGGTCTTAACCACATATAGGGGAAGAGGTAGATATTGAATCTCATCCTAGAAGTGTTAGGAAATATTAACGAGCACAGAAGTGAACAAATCAGGGGGCACACATTAAATAGGAGGAAGTATGTTTGACTATTAACATGATCAAGAATTAACTCTAGGAAAGCATTAAGTTACACATGAATGACTCAACAAGAATTAAAATAGGTTTTGGGCATGATTCGACTCTTCATAAGAGTACAGAATAAAGCAAGAAGCTAAACTCAGAATAAGCAATAGTGATAAGCATTCAAATACACACATTAGAGAAAATAGGCTTAGGAAAACAGAATCAAGGCAACAAATAGGCAAATTCGATGGCTAGAAGGTATAGAGCCTCAAGAAGAGCTTCAGAGCATACAATAACAAGTTGGTTCATAAAAATCTCAGAGAGATAGATATGCAGAACAGGAACTTAAATAGAAAGAAAATGAAATTGCAAGAGTCATAGATACATTACCAGTTATAGAAGAACAAGTAAACAAGAAGAGTGATTTCAGCAACACTTCAGTGTTAATAACAAATGAACAGTAGAACCCCAGGAATCTCAATGTGTCAGAGTTATCAAGGGTTTCAAATGAACCCCAAGCAATGCTCACACTGAGAAAGGTTCGCGAATTGAGTTTCGGTGGCCTTGGCTTTTAGCCGGCCAAAAATTGAGCCTCAGAATAGTGTAAGACAAGAAAGAATAAGGAAGACAGGAGTAGTTTTTAAGAAATTCGAGTCTGACCAAAGGGGAAATTAGGGAGGAGTTTATATAGTAGTAGGAACTAAAATAACGAACATGGAAAGAAGACTAATCACTCAGAATAAGGAAAGGAAATCAATCATACAGAAGAAAAAGGAAATCAATCGTATAGAATAAGGAAAAGGAAATCAATCATACAGAATAAGGAAAAGACCTCATGCAAACCAATTTCAAATCGGAATTAGGGCAAAGAGCAAGGCAAACCCTAATTAAATCGGATTTGATGGAAACGTGCCCAAATCGGAAAGATACTCCCTGTTCTTTGAGGTATCTAGCCGGAATCCCACAATATCTTCAAGATCGAGCCTATTTGGACTAGATTTACATGAGATACACCTTCCATATATGGAATGGTACTCATTGATACCATATCGGAGTGGTGAGTTTTCAGAAAAGGCAAGAAAACTCTTGATTCGAATGAAATATGCAGAGAAAGGGTGAGACAGTTCTGATTGCCAGGGTTTAGGTTTGAGAGCTGAAGTGGGGGTGTTCGAAGGCGACGGAGATTGGGAATGGGATCTAGGGTTTGGGTTATGAGATATAAAGACAAGGGAAGGGTTTATTATGGGCCGTTGATCATTTAAGATAAATGGCCATGATCGAAAGGGAAACTGGCCGGTTATTTGACGGGTCACGACTGGGTTATGTAAAGGGGAGTTTGGTTTGGGCTTTTGTGGGCTTAATATTTTGGGCCTTGAATTTGTCCGAAAAAATGGCCTGTTTTGGGCCAGCTCTTGAATCCCTCTAAATAAACTTAAAAATAATTATTAAACATCTAATAAAGGGTAAAAAAAATAATATTTATGCTATAAAAAATATTTGAAAATAATAACTCAACATTATAAAATATAAAATACTACTTTGGCATAAATAATATAATAAATGCAATTATTTGTAGAATATAGGCTATTATTGAAAAATTATGTAAATAGCTCAAAAATACAAATAAATTATATGAAATGAAGTAAAAATGTTTTAAAACATGTATGTGGACGTAAATAATTAATTTGAATGATTAAGTCATCACAAAATAATTTGAAACGGTAATTAATACATAATCAAGTAATTTAAATGCAAAGATATCAATTTTAAAGCTCTAAAAATTATGAAAAATTATAGAAAATACTTGTATAACTCTTGTAAATTAAGTAATGATGCAAAATGACATTTGAAAGTATATATACTTATTTGAAAAAGATGAGGGAAAAATTAGATATCAACAATTGTCCTCACTTTCAGACTTAATTTTTGGCTCTTTGATTCATTAAATAGTCTCTTTACGCTATGAGTGATTTTTTTGAGTTCATTTGTTTTTATTGGGTTTTGGATACGTATTTCACTCGAATTCGCATGTGCCATGTGTGGTGAGGGTTGTTGTGAGCTCTTTTGCATGATTTGTTGTCTAGAGCTTGCTTGGAATGTGCTTCAAGGTGAAATCCTAGACTAACTTGGTTTGAAAAATGATGTTAGGCCTTCCTTTGACCGTTCTTTAGCCTTAAATTTTCTACCCGTGAATATTTTCCCTAGTAAACCTCTTTTGAGCCTTTAACCTTGTCTTTGGCAACCATGTTACAAGCTTTGACTTTTTGTTCTTTATTGATCTATCTTTTGGCATCCCAGCTCCCTAAGTACTTTGAATGTGTGAACAGTCTAAAAGCCTAAGGTTGGGGGTGACGGTTGGAAAAAGTTGTGATGTGGAAGCAGTTTAAAGGTGAAAGGATAACATATATATATATATATATATATATATATATATATATATATATATATATATAAGAAAAAGGAAGGAAAAATAAGAAATTATGAATAAATGGAAGACTAGGTGATGAAATGAAAAATGAAGAAAGGGTGGAAAAGTTGTTGAAGGAAGTGTACTTTGATTGTTAGAAAAATTATAGTGCTTAGAGAGGTTTTGAGTCACTCTAACCAAAAGTGTGCCCTACCTTAACCCAAAAGCCTACACTACAACCCTTTAAGTCCTAATGGATTTTGAACTAAGTGTGTCTATATTAGTGGAGAAATACATGAAGGGCAAGCCTATGGTACTACTTAGGTGCATTTGAACATCATTGTGAAAGAGAGTTAATTCTTTCCATTTGATATCTCATTTCTGTTTGATTGCAATTTATGAGTGTGGGATTCTCTCTTGCTTGTGAGGGCACATTGAGATTTGAGTTGTTAATTTGTTTCATTTTCCAATTGAAAAGAATGAACAAAAGAAAAGTCGTTTTATGACGAGGAGACAAATTTTAAAGCTTTAGTGCCATGACTTGATTGCTACTTTTACTAACTTGGCGTTTGAGCACTTTAAATGAAATGATATTCTTAAGAAGTTGTTGGTGATTCATATGCCTTGGATTAATTGTTGGTACCAATTAAAGTCATGTGTTTGTGCTTAAAGTAGACTTTTTGAGTTGGTATAATATTGATGCACTATTGAGTTAAATACTTGAAAGGAGATTTGTGCTTTGATTGCTTGAGGACAAGCAATAGTTTAAGTTTGGGGGTTTGATAAGTAGGTATTTTACCAACTTATCTCGTATTTAGTCTTAGATTTTTGCTATGTTTGATTGATAAAATCATGTGTTTAATGTCATTTACTTCTATTTTATAGGTTTTATGTGATTTAGAAGCGATCGTGACGAAACCAAGTGAAAACGAGTCAAAAAGGAGCTAGAATGAACAATGAAAATCTGCCCAGTTAATTACCTTCCGTGAACGCGAAGGCGTAATGTAAAACGCGAAGCAGCAGGAAACGAACCCTTCACAAACGCAAAGGAGAGATGGCTAACACGAAGCTGCAGAAAACAAACCTTCACGAACGCGAAGGAATGATCGCGAACGCGATGAAGAATTGGGCGGAAAAACTGGGCAGTTCTGGAATTTTACATTTTTGACTCCCAAACCATTTAATACACGACCTAGCTGATCTTTGGCTAGTCTCTGCACATCTTTAACATCTCTTGAGAGAGAACACAAGTTTTGGAGCTAGGGTTCTTGTACACACACTTGGGTCTTGAAGATTTGAAGCTTTTGGTTGAGAATTTCTTACCCATTTATATTCATTTCTTCATTTTCTTGCTTTGTATTGAATATCTAAGTGCATAGTATTTTTTTCAACACTTGAATCTTGTTTATGGTAATATTCATATTTAAAAAGTGGATTAAATATCTTGTTGTGCTTATGTATTGAACGATTTTTATTTATTATGAAGTGAGTTATTGTTTCTTTAATTATTCTTGTTCTTTAATGTTTCCAAAGGGATTAGCTAACCCTAGCACTCGCCCATTCACTTCGAATTAATTTTGGGAAAGATAATTTGGGGTTGGAAAAGATTAATTAACAAGAACTTGAGGCGTTAACCCTCACTTTATATATTCTACCTAGAGATAGGATTGAACTGCTTATAGCCATATTCGGGTGTGCTTAATCTCTTAATTATTTTAGGGATAATTCAATTAGGAAGTCTTGTTAGACTTCGAAAGAAGCTAATATAGAATTATTACCTGAGACTAATTAACATAAATTCGCTCATATTTGTAAAATCATGAAATACATTGGATCGTTACTTGAGTGTAATTTCAATGCATCCATGCTTGTAGCCATTGATCTTTTTACTTGCTTTCTAGTTTAGTTTATATTTTTGCATTTAGATATAACTATTTTCACAATCACCTTTTATGTGTTTGGCTTATCATAACAAGTGATATTCTCTTACACGCCTAATCGCCTACATATTGTTCTCTGTGGAATTCGACCCCGCTCATAGTTGGGTAAATGATATTGCATGCGACCGTGTCCATTTACTTTTTAGTAGTGGATTTGGATGTCCATCGTCTTGCCTATCTATTTTTCAAACATCTTATTAATGAGCCTTTGATAAGTGGCTCGGGCATTTTTAAGCCAAAAAAAAGGCATTGCATTATAGCAATATGTGTCGATGTTTGTGATGAAAGAAGTCTTCTCTTGATCTTCTAGGCTCATTCTAATTTGATTATATCCGGAATAAGCATCAAGAAAAGTCATTAACTCGTGCTCGGCCATAGCATCGATCATTTGATCAATGTTTGGCAATGGGAAAGAGTCTTTGAGGCACAACTTATTTAGATCGTTGTAGTCTATACACATCCAAAATTTGTTATTCTTTTTAGGCACTACTACTACGTTAGCTAACCATTCGGGTACTTTACCTCTCGAATTGAACCAATATTTACCTCTTCCTTAACAAATCTGTTTCTGACCTCTGCTATCAGTCATTTCTCCTGTCTTACTGAAGGGAAGTTTGGATCAAGACTCAGTTTGTGGACCACCACGTCCAACGAAATACTTGTCATATCTGAATGCAACCAAGCGAAGCAATCAACATTAGATTTAAGAAAATCTATGAGTTTTAACCTGAGTTGCGGACTCAAATCCGTTCCCAAATGGAACTTCCTTTCCAAAAATTCCTCAAACAAAGCCACTTGCTTGAGCTCTTCCACGGTCAATTTCTTTGCATCCGTCTCCTCCGATACCTGAAAAGACCTCGGTACCTGAGATAATTCTGATGACTCCTTATTTTTATACTCTTCGATTGGGATTATAGAAGGCACTGGTTCTTATAATTGTTATTTGCTGGTTTCCCTATCCTTACTGCTGAAAATGGTTACCACATTCATCTCCCTTGTTGCCAGATGGTTTTCTCATATCTGTTTGACCCCTTCTGGTGACGGCAACTTCAAAAGTTGATGATAGGTCAAGGGCAGAGCCTTCATCTCATGTATCCACAGCCTTTCAAGGATCGCATTATACGCTCATGTTTCCATCTACCACTTCAAACAGGGAGGTCTTCGTTACTCCTTCAGCATGTGTGGGCAGCAAAATTTCTCCTCAGGTAGTCACACTTGTTAATTTGAAGCCAGCCACAAGTTTTGTCACCGGAATGATGTTCCCGGTTAACTTCGCTTGCTCCAAAACTCTCCATTCTATGATGTTGGCCTAATTCCCTAGATCAACCAAGACACGCTTAATTCTGAAATATAAAACATTAAGTCATTGTGGGGTAGAAGAAGTCCGTCAAAGTCTTCTTCTATGAAGGTGATGTCATCTTTCGAGATTATCCGGACCCTCTTGCCATGAGTCACTAATATCTTCGTCTTCTTTGCTGTTGAAAATGTTAGCCTATTGACTTTGTCCCCTCCGAAGATCATGTTGATTGCCATCCGAGGTAATCCTACTGCCGGCTTCGATGGCTCCGCATTATCTCGGTTTCTACCATAGTTTTTTCTTGGTGCGGGCGCTGAGAAACTCTCTGACATGTCAATTCTTCAATAATGTCCCTACCTCTTCATGAAGATGTTGGCAGTCCCCAGTGCTGTGGCCGTGAGTCCCATGGAACTCACATCATAGATTGGTATCCTTTTGGCTGGGATCCGACCGGATTGGCTTCGCGAACTAAGCTTCTTTAATATACCTCATTACCGACACCAATTTTACCAGGCTGCTATTGAAGTTGAAATCGGATAACCTGGGAGACAATGAGCCCGACTCCTCTTTTTCCTGCAATGATCTGCTACTCCGGCCATGATCCGTCCTTTTATCGGAAGTGAATCTATCTGAAAACTTGAATCATTTATTGTGCAGCCCATCGGCTTTCTCATAAGATTGGAAAGGACCTCTCGAGGGTCTCCGATCCATATCAAAATCACTTTTGAATTTATCCTGATTCGGATCATGATTCCGCCCTCTAGAGGATGCCGAGGAACCAAGTTACTCATTTTCGATCATTATATTTGACTCATAACGATTGTGAACATCTGCCCATGTGGTTGCTTGAATTTCGAGCAGGCTTTCCTTCAATTCGGGTGGCATCGGACCTCAGCGGATTAAGTCCCTTCGTAAATGCCTCTACTGCCCACTCATCCCAAATTGCTAGTAACAACATCCTTTTCCTTTTGGAACTAGATTACGAATTCCCGCAGAAGCTCGAATTCTCCTTGCAATATTCTAAATATGTCCGCCTTCCAGGCTTGGATCTTTCTTGCTCCAGCATAAGCTTTGATGAATGAATCTACAAGCATTTCAAAAGAATCGATTAAATGCTTGGGTAAGAGAGAATACCATATCAAGTCACCCTTTGTGAGGGTTTCGCCAAACTTTTTCAACAAAACTGACTCTATCTCGTGCTGATCCAAGTCATTTCCTTTTATCTTCGTGGTTTAGGTCGTGATGTGCTCCTGTGGGTCCGACGTCCCATCATACTTTGGAACATCCGGCATCTGAAACTCCTTTGGGATCAACTCCGATGCCGCGCTTTGTTTAAATGGCAACTGCGAATACTTCCTTGAACCTAGTTCTTTAAACACCGGCGGCGCGCCTGGATCTGCTCTATCTAAGCATGAAATCCTTCGCATTCTGGTCCATTCATTCATTCATTTATCTCATGAATCTCATGAGCTCGATTTTGAAAGGATCATCCAAGTTGTTATTCCTAGATCAGCTACCAACCCCCCTCCCCCCACCTCGTCAAAAGTGACTTCATCCCTTGGAGTGTTTTTATCGGTTAATTGAGCCGTGTGATTTGTGGGAGTACTGGGAGGAACCAAAGCCCTTACATTAGCATTATTGGAAGCACCCGATAACGCTTGCTTCAATTGCGTCATCACACGATCTTGCCTCGAGAGGGGATCCATAATCGCCTTTTATTGTTCTGTCAAGATTTTGACCATTTCAATAACATGCACATACTTTGCATCATCAGGAGTTGGACCTCAAACATGGTGAGGATATTGACCTTCGCGAACTATGATTGTTTCATCTCCTTCATTTAGGATATCGTTGATTGAATCTTCTCGTTGAAACACTTCTTCTCGTTCATCATGTGCTCCAAAATTATAAATGTTGTTGCAATCATTAGCTGCCATATCTGATTTTTTTTTTACTAGGGAAAGAATCAAAATTTGTTAGTAACAAACGAATGGATCAAAGCAATTATACAATTGCCTCGGTGGGCGCAAAACTGTTTACCTGTAAAATGGTACAGCTGAATTTATAACGTGGTTTATAGAAAAGAAAATCAATTTGACCTAAAATATAATAAATAAATGAGAACAAATATAATATTATCAAATGTAATTAAAAGAGATAATAAGCCTGACTAAGAACTTAGCCTTTCCGAAGACAAGAATGAATACAATGTTTAAGTGATCAAAATTGAGCGTGATACATTATAGCTTTTAGTGTACAGAGTCTCCTTCCTTTATAATGGATGTTATTCCTCCTATTTATAGCTTGGTTCAAGGAGGCAAGATCCTCAAATCAAGTCCCTCTTGAATGGTAATAAAATCGTCATTAATGGGTGTATAACTGTTGGCTATAAATGCAGATATTCTCATGACAGCTGCCCATTGAATGCTATCCAATGACAATGTTTTGAACCTTTGTTACCGGCTTCTCTGCCTTCGGGATTTGTTCAACTCCGATCGTGTAGTTTTACCTGGTGCCAGCTATTTGCTGACTCACATCCCACCTATCTTTTGTTCCACGTGTCACTCTATCCTTCGCCCAGCTGCCATTAACTAATTTTACGCTATACATAAATCTTATTCCGTGTTGAGTAGCACTATGGTCATTCATAGTGCACATTCTCTCCTATTCTTGAATATTGTGCTTTCTCTACATGTCCCTTCAGGAACTTTTTGATGAATTAAATTTTTTGACTGATATAGTCGAACTTTTGACTTGATCTTATATATGAGAAAAATAAGTATAAATATGGTTAAATATATACTTCATCAGTTCAAGTTTATGTGGCAAAATCTTTTTCTTAATCTCCAAAAAAATAATGACAAGTTTTTAAATATGGAAACGATTGAACTTAAACTTTTCGTTTTATCCTTAATAAATTTTTTTAAAGCTACACAAATATTATGAATGCTTAAGACCAAAAGCTTTCAAAAGTCGTATAACTACATAAATATTATAATATGTTTATAACCAAAAAGTCCCAAAAAGTTCTGTGTGTATTCAAACTTTGTCACATAAATTGAGAGGGGAGAAGCATTTTAAACCCACATTTTCACTTTAAATCCACTTTTAAATTAAGAATCCGCCACTGAACACAATAACCTCTCAAATTTCAAGGCCAGTACCGTAATGATGCTTAGGGTCAGGTCAGGCGGGACTAACCCGATTTACATGATACTTGAATGCATCTCTTCTTTGTAATCTTTCCCTCAAAATTTTTGGGCAGTCTCCATTAATGTACTCCTCCTTGCTAAAAATGACTCGAGAGGGCGACTTTCGGAGCCTATACATGAAAGTAAAATAAGAACGAAACAGAAACAAAACCTTAAACTAGCCATTCTTGAAATTAGACTGAGTTGTAATATTGTTGCATGAAATGTAGGGAGAAATATTGTGCTGCAATGTTTGAACTATATATAGGCAACCATATATAGTCATAAATTTCATAATATTTAATTGACTAGCTAGGGGTTCAAATAAGACAACCCCAAAAGAAGTACAACTAGTGATACATTTGTTTAAAACGAACTTTCTAAATCCATTTTCCTTCTACTTTATACACCATTTGACCTCAAAAAATTTAAGTAAAACTAAAGCTGCATATTCTATGCGCCTTTCTTTCTGCTAATTGTGTGCAATATACTTTTCTGTGCATTTTGAGGTCTGTGAGCAACGTCACAAGTCATAACCACATATACTGAACCAATGGATCTTCAAATAGCAGCTGCTGACGGGGTTTGCGATTCTTGGTTATTGACCTATTAATGGATCCAACTCTATTTATAATTATTTTCACAGATTGAAGCACTTGGTTCGGTTCTTTAACGTTCCCCTGTTAAGGTCCTGAAAGGTTATTCTTTCTATCATATTTCTTTTCCAACTTCTCACAGTTATTTTATTTGACAATTAGGTAAGCCAAGATTCCTCTGTAAGTTGCCATGAGCCGACGGCTGCTGTCTTATGCTCCTTTTTGGATCAAGATCTTCGTGTGTCCAATCTTAATTATGTTTGGTATTGGAATGACACGCATGATATATATATACATGCCAACCATTTTCAGTTTCATTTTGCCCCTTCCTTTTTGAACCAGGCAACCAGATCATAACATAAAAGGATTACCAACTCATAAACTTTAAGTTTTGGTTCCGCCTCTGATCCCACGTTCTCATTGCCTCCTCAGCAGTGTTCATTTCTTTTTCACCTAAGCTTCATTCAATATGTTCTAGTCTAAATGATGAAAAATCAGTGGAGCGGGAGAGCCAAAGCAAGTATGTGGCACGTATATTTTATAAAGATGCAGAATCTCCTCAACTTTTAACGAGTCAGCGCATTCCCTAGATATACTTATACAACCCTATTCTTATCATGTACACATAATAGTATTTGTAAAGTGAAGTAGTGTGAGTTATTAGTTTTATCAAATTTATATACAGACAGTACCTCCCTATAACAGCATCCTTATATAATAGTCATTCATTATAAAAGTTAATTTTTCCTCATAACCCTCTCAAAAGAACCAAATTTTTGTTAGCGATTATTTATGATCACAAAAATGAAATTATGAATGATTTTTTAAGTTATATTTTACTTCTCTATAACAGCTTTTTACCTATAACAGCACCAACAATATTTATAACAGAACGCTCTTTGTAAATTTACCCATCTATTATAGCTATATAGAATCTTTAAGGTTACTAACAATAATTCTAAAACTATGCACACAATTTTTTCCACTGAACAAAGTTTCTATTTTGTATAAGACATAAGATTTGCAAATATATCTTTTTCATGGGACTAATGCCAAAAAATATTGAGATAGAATATTTAAAGATTAAGCTCTTACATTGTCTTCAAGGGAAAACTATTGGATACAATAATTAAAGATTAAGCTCTTACATTGTCTTCAAGGGAAAACTATTGGATACCTTTTTGCCGAAAATTTGGACACAAATCGTCGCCAATTCAAACGTTGTATCGCTAGTAAGATAATGAAATCTATGAAACAAGCTACAATTATAAAGTTCTTCCATTAATCTTGAAAGAATTTATTTTCCTAAGTAGCTTAAAGTCTTTGCCTTAGAGTTTAAATTTTTATACGTTTAGTTATGAATTTATTAATAATATATAGCTTTCTTCAATATTTAACATGTGAAATATGATATCTTTTGAGATTTAAATTTGAATAATTTTCTTATCTTTTATATATAACATTGAAAAAGTAAAATTAGTTTATTTTTGGATTATATATAACGGCAAAAAAATATTTAAACTTCAAATATTGTTATAGGTGTATAATAATCATTCATTATAAAAGTCAAAAATATCGAAATAAACGAGACTGTTATAGAGAGGATTGATTGCATAATTACCTAACTTATAAGTAATTTGATATTGTATAAATATTTTTTTAAACTGTCATATACAAAACTTAAAACATAAAAAGAGACATTTAGGTTGAAGAAATCGTGTTAACAGGTCACTCCCTATAGACCCAAAATGTATTAACTAGAGTATATTTACAACAAAAAAAAAAAAAAAAAAAAAAAAAAAAAAAAAAAAAAAAAAAAAAAAAAAAAAAGAATATAAGATAGAGTCTGTATTTTAGATGTGGTTACTAATATGACGTATATTCGACTTGCTGTAAATATAACCAATTCTAATTAAGACGTCCTAGAATTTGATGAAAATATCTCATTCCTTTTCATTGTGCTCAGTCTCTTATGAAAAATTGTGTTTAGTGTAACCTGATACCGTAAGCCTCTCTTTGGGACACTTAAGATTTATATTAGAATAAATAGCATTTCAACGAATCTTAGTTGGAGAGTTCTGAAACTAACTTATAACACTGACAGAAAAAGATATATTCTGTTAGGCAATAATAAGACGTTTGATTTGCTATTAATTAATCGACGATATTTCCCTATATCCAAATGATTTTATATGTTTATGATACAAACTTGACAATAGGATTCATTGGTGTCTCAACTGGCTAACATGCACTGAAATCTAGTTTTCTTCTAAGACGTCTAACAATCTCGTATAGATTGAATTCACTTCTAAGAAAATACTTCAAACCCCAAAGTCTGGTGTCAAATTGTGAATACGAATTATAGTCCTTCGGTGGCTAGTAAGTTATGTTATTTTGTGTTTTAATGTTTTGTCAAAAAGTCTCGAGGAACCAGATGGAATCAGTTGTGACCCGTTCTATTGGTCTAGTTTTAGGGGGATATCAATTTTGAGTTTGTCATCACCAAAAAGGGGGAAATTGATAAATTATGCTATTTTGTGTTTTGATGATTTGCCAAACAATCTCGAGGAACCAGATAGGAACCAGTCATGATCAGTTCCTTTGGCCTTGATATGATATGTTACTCCATGTTTTGATGCTGGTCAAACGTTCTCGAGGAATCAGACATGGACCGGATGTGATCAATTCCCTTGGTCGTTGTACAGTCAATTCTACAGTTATAAAAGTTATTGCACTGTACCGACTGGCAGCAGTACGACAACACAGTTGTAGCTTGCTAAAGCCAAACTAAAAGACCCTATCTCTTCTCACATGTTCACGCATATATAAACAACATGATACAAGGTTTTGACTTAACACTTGCAAATTTAAAATTCAGTCTCTACAGAAAAATACAGTTTTGTCGAAAAGAAGCCTATTATTGAGGAACATGATTCTCTGAGAAGAAAATATGTATGGCCTGCATGGGCAAAAATAAGTTTGATCTTCCTGTTCTATCATTATAAGGGACCCAAGCTAGCTTGGATTCTTAAGTCTAATCAGTGATTTTGTGTGCAGGCTGGAATGAGAGGAAGCAGTCAAAATGGTATATGGCTAGTGGCTGCTTGAAGCATATGACTGGAAGAATAAATGATTTTCTCTCACTCAAGGCCTTCCAAGGTGGGAGTGTGTCCTTTGTAAATGACAAGAAGGGTTATATTCTTGGTGTTGACAAAACACTCTCCCATGCAGTTAAGAATGTGTACTATGTGAATGACTTGAAATATAGCATGATGAGTGTGTCTCAAATCTATGACAAGAGAAATGAAGTGAAGTTCTTGTCCAAATCTTGCACTGTCACCAATATCAAAACTAATGAAGTGGCGTTGACAGCCAAAAAGTATAAGAACATCTATGTTGCAGACTTTGATTCACTGAATGGTGGTGATTTAACATGCCTAAGTGACACTAACGATGATGTTGATTTATGGCGCAAAAGACTGGGACATGCAAGTTTTTCTTAGATGTACAAGTTGGTTATGAAGCATCTGGTTCGTGGGCTGAAGCAGTCAACACTACCTGCTACTTGATTAACATGTCCATGATCAAGTTCCTGCTCGAGAAGACTCCTGGTGAATTGCTCAATGGGAGAAAACCCCAAGCGAACTTACCTAAGAGCTTTTGGATGTAAATGCTTTATTTTCAATAATAGTAAGGAAGCTCTGGAAACAATTGATACAAAAAGTGATGATGGTATCTTTCTTGGATACTACTCTCAAATCAAGGCATACATAATCTACAACAAAAAGACCCAATATGTGAAAGAAAGTATGCATGTGATCTTTGATGAATCTCATGAATCAACTGGGAAAGGGTCACATGACAAGGAAGATGAAGATGGAGATTTCTCATAAGTTCTTGGAGAAACCATAGATATTTTCAATGAGTCAAGTCAAGCAAAGTGATGAAGAAGATGCAGCAGAACCTCCAAAACAAATAGAGGAAGCTGGTCCCTCTATCACCTTGACTGAAGCTTAACACAAGGCCGTTGATGTTGTATTGGGTACTCCTGATGCAGGACAGAAGAGTGGAAGTCATACATTTGTTAATGTTAATGATGGTTCAAATATGGAGGAACCTAGTCCCTCACAGTCTGAAGTTCAAGTATCTAATTGGAAGCATAAGAGTTCATATCCCCTTCAAAATGTGATCACATCCTTAGACTCTGGTATTCAAACAAGATCTATGGCAAGAAACATGTTGTCTTCTCAGCATTTGTGTCTCAAATTGAACCTAAGAACATCAAGGAAACTTTAAAAGATGCTAATTGGATAGCTTCTATGCAATCAGTTCGAGAGAAACAAAGTGTGGTACCTGGTCCTAGGCCTTCAGACAGAACAGTGATTGGAACCAGGTGGATGTTCCAAAACAAGATTGATGAATTTGGAAACATAACAAGAAATAAAGCAAAACTTAAAAAGCACTGTGATACGTCAACATAACTACATCAAGGAGCTGCTAAAAAGATTTAAGATGGAGAATGATAAGACTATTGATACACCTATTGCCACTTCTACTCTATTTGACATAGACGAATCTGGTTCTCCTTTCAATGAAACTATGTATAGGGATATCATCGGGTCTCTTCTGTACTTGACTATTAGCAGACTTGATATTGTATTTAGTACTAGGTTGTGTGCTAGGTTCCAATCATGCCCAAAGGAATCCCATTTGAAAGCTGCCGAAAGAATTCTGAGGTATCTCAAGGGAATGCAAGACTTGGTCCTGTTCTATCCCTCAGAATATAATTTTGACTTGATTGGAAATGCTGACCCAGATTATGCTAGATATTTAGTAGATAGGATGAATACATCTGGAATGGCATATTTTTTGGGATCATGCTTGATCTAATGGGATACAAAGGAACAAAACTATGTGGCTCTTTCTATGACTGAAGCGGAGTATGTGACTCCTGCTTCTTGTTGTGCTCAACTGCTATGGATCAAGCAACAACTTGAGGATTTTGGTATATTTACTGATCGTGTGCCATTATTGTGTGGTGATTACGAGTGCTCTTAACATGGAAAATAATCTAGTGCAACATAAACTGTCAAAGTACATTGATGTGAGGCACCATTTCCTGAGGGACAATGTTGAAAAAGGTTTGATTTCTATGAAGTTTTACAAGACGGAGGACCAGGTAGTAGACATCCTTACCAAGGCACTGAGCAAGGAATACTTTGAAAGAAATCGTCTGGAGTTGGGGTTGAACAAACTCAACTAAAGACCTGGTCCCTCAATGATTGGTTATGTTAAGAAGAAAAGGTAAAATGCTAAAAAGTATTTTTTTGGCGGCATCTAACTCAAATCTATATTGTTACAGGTATACACACATGGCAATTTCAAGACAAAACAAGTAAGAGTCATATTGCACATCTAGAAGTTTTTGTTCATGTTTTCGAAAACCGTCAAAGAACCTGGCTCTTGTGACTCGGGTTAGTAGTCTCTTCAATGCTTATATGCTTTTTAAACTACTGGAGTGTCATGTCATTAATTTATTCCCGCTTCTCTCCTAATTTTGAAGTCCAAACATTACACCTCTTCTAAACTGACTAATTGCCCCAAAAACTATTTCCTTCTCTCACACTCAATCAAAACTGATTATTTTCTTCTAAACCAAAATCAACCATGTCTCACCCGGAATCATCCTCTCCAAAATATGCAGAAGTGAACCCAACTTTATCACCTTCCAAAATCCCAACTTCATCTTAATCTAAATCCCAAGAAGTCCTCGGTAGAATTTGATGAGATTTCAACCAAAGAGGATCGGTTTTTAGATCTAATATTCTAGAAACTGAGGTTGAAATTGTTGTTGGGTTGGTAGAAGCCTTGAAGGATGAATTAAGTGGGGTAATTGGTGAATGTGCTGGAAAAGAGGGAACTGAATGAGGAACCTAGTCTCTCAAGTCCTTCTCGGGATGTTGATTCAGATAATGACTTTTTTTTTAGTTCTATGTTTAAACGAACCTTCAATCCAGTAAAATAAATTGGTAAAAAGTAGGTTGATTGATGATGAAGTAGCGTCACCTGCTAATGTGGTGAATGTGGAGGATAAGGATAAAGAATTCAAAGAAGAGCAATATGGAAAAAAGAAAGATGGCAGAAAATTTGTAACAGATGATAAGGGTGAACAGATTGAGAAAGAGAAGAGGGAGACCCGACCGCTTAGGAAAAGAAAGGGTAGTGTGGGAGCCTGGTTTTTAAAGAAGCAAAAGTTTGGGCTATTGGTGTTGGAGAGGAAGGAGACACTGAAGTCTCAATAAGTATTGTTAGGCAGAGTGTTTGACTCTATAATGCTGAAAAATGGAGGAAATTCTTGATAGTATTGAGTCCCAAAAATAGAATCACCTCTTTGTTCCTCTAAGTCCCAAAGTTTAAGAAGAAGAAGCAAAAAAACCTTCTATGCAAATTTTTCTGTAACTGATGATGATACTCTGATGTTGTATGTGAATGAGACTGATTTTGTTCTTGATAAGCAGAAGCTTCGGGAGATTCATGGTGTGCCAAATAATGGTTTAGCTTGCCCATAGAGGCGGAGAACCAGGTCCCCGTGGTCCCGGGGGGAGAAGAGAATGCTTAGTTGAAGGCTGAGAATAACAGGTTGAGGAAACAGGTGGAGAACCTGAGAGAGCAGATCATCCTTGATCAGAGGATTGCGAATGCACGAATGGACAAGCTCATCAAGGCCTTAACCCCTTAATTTTCTTTCTACCCAGTGATATATGCCTTTCATCCCTTCCAAATTCCCTCGAATTCCTATCTTCTTTTGATCCTTGTGTTTGATGACATTGGTACTTTAGTTGTTTAAATTGTCATATTCCGTATTAATTGAAACTATTGTGCTTTTGTTATTATTACTCTACTATGGGAAATCACTCTATTTTTTGCAATGATATTTACTTGTTGTCCTTGTTATCATTTATGATGTGTTGCCCAAGTGGCATGAATTATATTGCTGAACATCTTTTTTCTTGTACTTCTTCTGTTAATATTTTCAATAATGCCAAAAGGGAGAAGTTACACGGGTGTCAACAGAGGGGGGGATTGAAGAATTGAATTGATATGTTGTGTGTTATGCATGAAAGATGGTCTGCTTCGCAGGGGAACGTTGTTGTTAAAATGTTGATTATAGGTCTGATCCATAGGGAGTAGATGCGAGAATCTAGTTCTCAGGGAGAATATCAATTCTAGGTTTGTCATCATAAAAAATAGAGAGATTGATAAGTTATGCTATTTTGTGACTTGATGATTTGCCAAACAATCACGAGGAACTAGATAGAAACCAGCGTTGATCAGTTCCTTTGGTCTGGTTCTCAAAGGGAATATCAATTCTGGATTTGTCATCATCAAAAAGAGAAAAATTGATAAGTAATGTTATTTTGTGTTTTGATGATTTGCCAAACGGTTTCGAGGAACCGGATAAGAAACAGTCGTGATCAATTCCTTTGTCCTTGATATGATATGTTACTTCATGTTTTGATGCTTCTCAAACGTTCTCGAGGAACCAGTCAGGGACCAAAGGTGATCAATTCTCTTAGTCGTCGTAAAGTCAACCCAACAGTTGTAAAAATGGGTACATTGTACACACTGTGTAACGACATGGCCTGTCGTTTTGAGTGTTGTAGTCCCGTTTCCCCATTTACTGCTTATTTTATGCTTAAATTTTACTATATGACTTGCCGGGGTAGTTGGTTCGGTTCCGGAGATATTTCGGAATGAGTTGAGACACTTAGTCTCAAGGTTTGAAAGCTTAAGTTGAAAAAGGATGACCGGATGTTGACTTATGTGTAAATGGCTCCGGAATAGAGTTTTGACATTTTTGATAGCTCTGTTGGTGATTTTGGACTTAGGAGTGTATCTGGATAGTGATTTGGAGGTCCGTAGTTGATTTAGGCTTGAAATGGCGAAAGTTGAAAACTTAGAAGTTTTGGAAATTGATAAGTTTGACTGAGAATTGACTTTATGGTTACCGGCCTTGGATTTTGGTTCTGAGAGTTGAAGTAGGTCCTTTGTGTCATTTATAACTTGTGTGTAAAATTTGAGGACAATCAGACTTGATTTAATAGGTTTCGGCATCGATCGTAGAAGTTGGAATTTCTTAGTTTTCATTAGGCTTGAATTGGGGTGCAATTCGTATTGTTATGTTATTTGATATGATTTGAGGCCTCGACTAAGTTCGTATCATATTTTAGGACTTGTTGGTATGTTTTGTTGAGGTCCCAGGGGCCTCGGGTTGGTTTCAGATGGTTAACGGATAAAAAATGGGACTTGAAGCATTGCTAAAGCTGTGGACCTTCTGGTGTGATCGCACCTGCAAGGGGATTGGTCACAGGTGCGACACCGTAGGTGCGACTAGAGTGACGGAGAAGCGAGATTGGTCTTTCTAAGGGAGTATCGCAGGTGTGGAGGGAGGAGCGCATCTGCGAGTCTACAGAAGCGGAATGGTGGTCGTAGGTGCGGAATTTTGAAATTGGCTCTGGGTGCGCAGATGCGGACGCAAAAGGCCACAGGTGCGAGCCATTGGCCGCAGAAGCGGCAGGTCGGGAGTTGAGTGTTATATGCAGAAGCGGATTGTTGACCGCAAAAGCGACTAAATGGACCGCAGAAGCGGAACCTCTGGCAGAATATTTAATGCGAGGGCTTCGTGATTTTTCTCATTTTGGACTTTGCAAACTCGGACTAAGGAAATTTTGAGAGGGATTTTGAAGGGCTTCTCGAGGTAAGTCACTTGTGATCATTTTTATTCAATAATATTGTTTTCCCGTTGAATTTCCAACCTAGTTTGTGTGTTTTTAAGGTGAAATTTTGGGAGTTTGAGGCTAGGTACTTGGAGAGTTTAATTTAGGGATTTGAGTGACAATTTGGTGTCAAAATTCGGTAAATTTGGTATGGTTGTGCTCCTAGTTGAACGGGCTTCTGAATTTTGTAACTTTTTTTGAATTTCGAGACGCGGGCCTGGGGGCCAACTTTTGAGTTGACTTTTTGACTTTTGATTAAGATTTTAGTATTTTCATATGGAATTGATTCCTATAGCTTGAGTTGATCGCATCGAATTGTTTGTGGCTAGATTCGAGGCATTCGGAGGCTGATTCGCGAGGCAAGGGCTTGTTGGAGTAGAATTTTGCACGGCTTGAGGTAAGTAACACTTCTAAACTTAGTTCTGGGGGTATGAAACCTCGAGTTATGTGTTATGTGATTGGTGTTGAGGTGACGCACATGCTAGTTGACGGGCGTGTTGGCGTGGTCTGTAGAATTTGTGATTTAGTCGATTCCATGGAACTGTGTAGCTATCTTATCTGAATATTATCACTATACTCTATGTGTTAGAGCACTTGAGCTGTGATTCATGCTAGAAATCATGTTTAGGCTATGTGCTAGTACTATTAGGATCCACAGTGGCCGATCTTTGCTGTTGAGTTATGTGCTTAATTACTATTATGTACTCAGTCGCATTCATCAATGCATATCATACCTTATTCTCCGTTACCGTATATAGTAACATCTTGTATCATTGATTTGGCTGCTTAGCATGAGTGTTGTGAGTCCGAGAGACTGGAGAGATTGATGATTGAGTGTGGACGACGGCCTGTTTGTCAGGGACATTTATGGGATCGGGTTGCACGCCGTAGAAGACTTTATTGATTCATACCAGGATTTGGCTTATTACAGTGCTTGGGCTGAATCAGCCCCTCCGGAGTCTGCACACCCCAGTGAGCACATTTGCTTTGATTCACTTGCATTGGGCTGGATCTTCCCTGGATTTATTTGCATTGGGCTGGATCTGCGCTGGATTTATTTGCATTAAGGCTGGATCTGTGTTGCTCCCTAACGCACACCCAAGTATACGTGGCCGACAAGTAATATAGGATTTTGAGTCCCGATATCGAACCCACAGGGACTTATATCAACTACTTACTAACACACTAATATTATTATTCAATCAAGCAAAATTCAAGTTCAATAGTTGATTATGCTAAACTACAACTCTAAGTTATAACTAAATTATCAAATAACTGATTGATTGTTATTTACTCAATAGAGACAAGTATTCCAGGGTTGTGATCGATTCACCAATCATATTGTGTTTGAATTAACTCTCCCTTTCATATAATTTACTCATGGTTGCTAATTAATCGATAAGCGTTCTCATAGCCTTCTCCCGAAGTACTACTCACCTATTCTCAATAGATTAATGCCTATATTCCTATGAAATCAATCTATTAAGAACGTAATAAGATCACGATATTTAATTAAGCACGGTGATTAGGTATATTCCTATCCTAACCACGAATCCGCTCCCCCTAAGGGTTAAGATCATGCTCTCTTCAACTCTTCTCTAATCTAAACACGGCTTTCCCAAGCATAGCATAGATAGTAGATAGAACCTAACTGCTGGCCAGACAATTAAGCAATTAAACACAGAATTGAAGAAACAACCATATATTAGTGAATTATAATCAAGGTAAAGTTAATATCAAACAAAAATATTCATGTATAATCACAACCCCAGAACAATGGGTGTTTAGCCACTCATGATATAATTACAAAATAGCATAAGTGTTGAATCAATTGTAAAATACTATAAAATATTGAAGTAAACTGAGAATCCTTGCTTCCTCACGATTCCGTTGTGTGTTTTGCTCCAAAAGTGGCGTCTCTCCCTTCAAAAATAGGTTTTGTCTTCCTTTTATACGTGTTGGGTAGGTCTAGGGACGAAAATAACCTTGTCCCGGGCAAAATTGGAGAACTCTGCATCATCGACGCCCTGGGTAGCGCCAGGCGCCTACTAGGGCGCTGCTCCCAAAAAGCCCTCTGTCTCCAGCGCCACAGGTGGCGCCAGGCGCTGCCTGTGGCGCCCAAATACGACCTTGTCCGATTTTGTTCCGTTTTGGCTCAATTCTTGCGCATTTCGCCCCCAATTGCTCCCGACTCATTTCTACACATAAAAACACTTCAAATTAATATGAATCGTAGCATTTAACATCCCACTTTCACGAAACAAGAGTCAAATGTGAAGCGATATACATAGAAATATATATACTTTATGCTCAACATCAACACCCCACACTTAAACTCTTGCTCGTCCTCGAGCAATAGGATTATCTAACAACCTCCCAAGTACGTACAGCTTCATATCATAAAGGAGCATTCGAATTTTTAACCACACACCATACTCTTGAACACGATCAACACCGGCACGAAAGTATGAACACACACAAAAAAATTCACATTCTTCCCGTTAAGCATACCCAAGTATAAATATTCAATATATTTCAACAACCTATTCGTCACCACCCCACCTCAAAAGTCGACTTGCAACCACTAAGGAATCTCAATTCATGCACTTACCCAACAAGAAAATTTACAACATTACCAATCGTTCATAAGATCATGTGCCCTTACCACAAACAAAAGAGTGAACATAGATTAAAGATATCGCACAATTGAACAAAATTCGCTCACTCTCAAAAAGAATTCATATGCTTCCCGAGGTCGTACCATAAGCTTGCCCGTAGTGTAGATCTCTACTAATTTAAGCTAGCCAAATCTAGGATCAATTAGGACTTGGTTGTAATGTAGGCTTAAGGATGGGTCGGATATATTTAGGAATAGTGACTAACCCTCCTAAGCACTTTAATACACTACATTCACAATTCAAGCACCTTTTCTTCTTAACCAATTTACTTGTCTCATACACATAGCCCTCTTTTTCAATTAAGCACTTCTATATTTTCACTAGCACAAATCAATAAGCATTGGTAGTGTTTTTTAAGTACTTTCACTATCATATTTTTTTTCTTTCTTTTTTTTCACACACTCCATACATTAACTCATCGGCTAGTGACTTTTGATTTTAACTTTAGTCACCAATAGGCCCTTCCATGGTTCCACTCAACAGCTACTCCCCAATCTTTAACCTTACTTCTTTTAGCGACTAAGTGCCTTAGGAGGTAAAGGTTCAATCAAGATCAAATTAAGAACAAAATAGGGGTATGGCTTGTAATGTGGGTGCCAAAGAAAAGGTCTATAGTCTCAAAGGGGCTAGCAACGGAAAATGTTATTTCGATGTGACAAGCACATCCATGATCAAGCAAGAAAATGCCTACGTCATCTCCTAGATTAGCCCAACTTACAATTTCACTTCAATTAACACACAGGGTAAGTTCTAGACTACACAGGATAGCACAGAAAATCACAAGTCCTTACTCACTCATTGCACATGACTCAATCGAGACGGTTTTGTTCAACTCTCAAGTCAAGCAAGCACACATAATTGAGAAATTTAAGCAATATTACACTATGTGGCATACAAGTCAAACAACTGAGAAAAGGCGTCACAAAATAGGCTATTTACTTTACTTAGGCTTCACAATGCAATTCAAATAAACGGGAAAACAGAATGTATGTCATAGCCTACTGTGCCAACATCAACCATGTCAATGAGTATCTTAGAATGACTCAGTTTCTTCCTAAACTACTCCTACGAAGAAATCAAAGTGCCCGGTTCGAGCTATATCCTTGGAAAGGAACCGGTGCCTTAAGAAAAACCAAGTAATACTACCTAACTATCCTAAAAAAATAAAAATCTTTTTGTTTTTTTTCAATCAGACTTTATCCCTCAAGAAAAAGATCCATCGTCGGGAAAAATCCGAGCTTTTTCAAAATTGTTAGTTTGTACATTAAAAATAAGAACAATACAACTATTAAAATAACCAATTGACATACTGGTTTTGAGATAGGTCCAAGACCTATCTCACAGTTTTGAGATAGGTCCAAGACATATGCCTTAGGTTGGCATGCAAGTCGTCAATTGACCCCACACTTAAAACCGAAGGCATAAATATAAGTGTTGCACCTCAAAACTATGGGTACTCAAGACTTCCCCATACGACACAATAATTATTGATCATGGAAACGTGAATACTCAATAAGGGCAGCTAAAGGCATAAGGTCGGCACCTTTCACAAATTCTAAATTATGCTAAATTAAGCTAACTTACAAAATTCTACAACATACAACATACAAAAGCAATGGTGTAAGAACATATTTTGCATCAAAGCCACATCCCCCAACTTGTAAAAGCATCCCTAGACACCCCACACTTAGCCCAAATGCATACACAAGTGCATTCGGTTACTCAGACTTCACCGGTGCACAAAAATTGTCACTCAGGCATTTAAACAAACACAATGTGGGCATGAAGTGTGTTCTCAAATTTCAACAATGGTGGAACATGATGGCCCTCCCGATTTTCAACGAAGTAGAGGGAATTCTAGTTTACTACTCTGACTACAAATGAAGCACACAAATTTTCAATCAAATAGCACACCACCAGATAGGTGTCATAAGAACTTACATTAAGGAGTGGGGAAACTAGAATTTGAAACTATGAAGAATTTGTGGTCTTGAGGAGGGGAGTTTGAATAACTACTAATGAAACACACAAAAAAAAAATAGAAGAGAAGATAAGGAACATACCTGGAGATGAAGAAGATAGAGAATGAAGAATTAAAAAAGAAAATTTTGTGAAGAAGTTGGAGAAGAAGACGCTGGCAGAAGAGCTTCGTTTATGTTTTGGTGCTTTTGTTTGTTTGTGTTTGGGTGGGTTTAGGAGAGGTTTTGGGTATTAGTAATAGTGTAAATGGGTATTTGGGTTGGGTATTTGGGTCTGGGTTAAGAATAACATAAAATTTAAAAAATAAAAATTTACTTGGACCCCCCCCCCCAGCTGGCGCCTCGCGCCCTTGGTAGCGCTGGGGTCTTGGAATTCACTGCCTGCAGCACCCTGGGCGTTGTTTTCTGATTTTTTTTTTTTTTATGTTGAATAAACATCCCTATCCCCCAAGCCTTATATATACCCAAATTACATGTCCTACACCATCACTTCTAATATTTCTATACCTATACATCAAGTGCAATACTCTATCTAATCTAAAAGAATAAATTAAGAAGTTAAACTAAGAAAGCGATAAAAATTGGGTTGCCTCCCAACAAGCGCCTGATTTAACGTCGCGGCACGACTCAACGTCTTGCTTACTCATTAGCGAGTACAACCTTAGTCTTCTCACGATTAATTAGACCTCCCCTATAATGCTTAACTCTTTGACCATTAACCAAGAATTTTCACTCACTATTTAAAGCTCGCAGCTCGATTTCACCATAAGGAGTGACCCTCACCACCTCAAACGGACCTGACCATCTCGATTTAAGCTTCCCACGGAATAGCCGTAATCTAGAGTTGAATAATAACACTTGTTGGCCTGGCTCAAAGTGACGTGGCTTGATATGCTTTCATGCCATCTTTTTGTCTTTTCATTATATAACTTGGCATTTTCATAAGAGTGCAGCCTGAACTCATTTAACTCATTCAACTGCATAAGCCTTTTCTCGCTCGCTGCCTCAAGATCCATGTTTAGCTTCTTAATTGCCCAGTATGCCTTGTGCTCCAGTTCAACGGGTAGGTGACATGCTTTTCCATAAACCAGCTTGTAAGGGGACGCTCCAATTGGTGTTTTATATGCTATCCTATATGCCTAGAGGGCATCATTCAACTTTGAAGCACAATCTTTCCTGTTCACACTCACCGTCTTCTCTAATATTTGCTTGATCTCTCTGTTTGACACCTCAGCTTGGCCACTTGTCTGTGGATGATACGCTGTAGCAACTCTGTGGCGAACTCCATATTTGGCTAGAAGGTTATTCAACAACCGATTGCAAAAATGAGTTCCTTCATCACTGATTAAAGCCCGTGGGGTCCCAAATCTCGAGAATATGTTCTTTTTCACAAACGCAGCTACCACCATGGCATCATTTGTAGGAAAAGCAATTGCCTCCACCCATTTTGGCACGTAGTCAACTGCTAGCAAAATGTATTTATTTCCTCTAGACGGTGGAAACGTCCCCATAAAATCTATCCTCCAAACATCAAAAAGCTCAACTTCTAGAATGTTGTTTAGAGGCATCTCATGCTTCCTTGTGATTGTGACCGTTCTCTGGCATTGGTCACACTTCTTAATGAATGCATGGGCATCCTAGAATAAAGTTGGCCAAAAGAGACCGGATTGTAGCACCTTTGCAGCTGTTCTATCTCCTCCATGATGGCCTCCATAAGGTGATGCGTGACAATCATGCAATACTAGTTCCACCTCTTCTTCAGGAATGCATCTCCTCATCAATTGATTAGCACATTGCTTGAATAAGTAGGGTTCATCCCAATAGTAAAATTTCACGTCATGCAAAAACCTCTTTCTAGCTTCAGTTTTGATTTCAGGAGGAAGTACCCCGCTCACCAGATAATTCACATAATCTGCGCACCATGGGGAGAGTCATGAGTTATAGCAAAAAGTTGCTCATCAGGGAATAATTCTTTAATTTGGCCATCCTCCTCTACGTGATCGTGATTTTCCAACCGGGAGAGATGGTCAGCTACTTGGTTCTCTGTTTCCTTCCGATCTCGTATTTCTAAATTAAATTTCTGCAACAATAAAACCCAGCGCATCAATCTAGCTTTAGATTCTTTTTTTGTAAACATATACCTGATTGCTGCATGATCAGTATGGACTATGACTTTCGTTCCCACCAAGTATGCCCGAAATTTCTCGAAGGCCCACACTACTGCTAACAGCTCCTTCTCCGTGGTGGTGTAGTTTAGTTGTGCATCATCAAGAGTCTTACTCGCATAGTAGATTGAATAAAACACCTTGTCCTTCCTCTGGCCCAGCACTGCCCCAATAGCAAGGTCACTTACATCACACATAAGTTTGAATGGTAAGGACCAATTTGGTGCCACGATAATGGGAGCAGTCACCAATTTCTTTTTAAGTTCTTCAAATGCCTTGAGGCAAGCATTATCAAAGTTGAAAGTTACATCTTTTTCCAGTAGCCTGCACAAAGGAGTAGCAGTTTTAGAAAAATCTTTAATAAAGCGCCTATAGAAACCCGCGTGTCCCAAGAAACTCCGGATACCCTTCACTGAAATAGGTAGAGGTAATTTTTCAACCGCCACCTTCGCTTTATCCACTTCAATGTCGGTCCTGGATATTTTGTGACCCAACACGATGCCTTTTTGTACCATAAAATGGCACTTTTCCCAATTTAGCACCATATTTATTTCTTCACACCGGGCTAGCACCTTGCTTAAATTCCTCAAGCAGTCATCATAAGAAGACCCAAAAACTAAAAAATTGTCCATAAACACTTCCACAAATTTTTCCACCATGTCGGTGAAAATAGCCATCATACACCTCTAGAAAGTGGCTGCTACATTATAAAGTCCAAACGGCATTCGCTTGAAGGCGAAAGTGCCATAAGGGCAAGTAAAAGTAGTCTTCTCCTGATCCTCCGGGCATATGACAATCTAATTGTATCCTGAGTAGCTATCAAGGAAGCAGTAATATTCATGCCCGGCTAACCTGTCTAGCATTTGATCGATGAATGGGAGTGGGAAGTGGTCCTTGCGAGTTGCCTTGTTGAGCCTTCTATAATCGATGCAAACTCTCCATCCCGTAACAGTGCGAGTGGGGATTAGCTCATTCTTCTCGTTCTCAACTACAGTCATTCCTCCCTTTTTGGGCACACATTGAACTGGGCTGACCCAATTGCTGTCGGAAATAGGGAAAATGATACCTGCATCGAGCAACTTGATTACTTCCTTTTTCACCACCTCTTTCATGATGGGATTTCATCTCCTTTGCTGCTCCATACTGGGGCGGTGTCCGTCCTCTAGAAAGATTTTATGCATGCAAAATGATGGACTAATACCCTTGATGTCAGCTATAGTCCACCCAATGGCCTTTTTATACTCGCGGAGGACTCTGAACAATTTTTCTTCTTGAGTGCTGGTCAAGATGGATGAAACAATCAATGGCAGTGTCTCAGAGTTCCCCCAAAAAAGCGTAGCGCAAATGCGCTGGAAGTGACCTGAGTTCTAGCCTTGGAGCCTCCTCAATAGATGGCCTGGGAAGGGTCAGAGTGACAGGCCTTTCCAATTCTTCAAATTTTCTGAACCCCTGGACATAACTATAGGACATATCCAATACTTGCTCAATTTCTCCCATAATTTTATCTTCATTATTTTCCACATCCCCAATCAGTACTTGTTCAACAGGATCTACAGGGCTCATATAGGGCACTAATGACGTGGAATAAATCTCCACCACAGAGATCATGGATAATTCTTCATAGTGGGTTGGCAACCTGAGTGCTTTATAAACATTGAACACCTCTTCTTGGTCACCTCCTCTCATTGCCATTTTTTCTTCGCAAACATCAATAATCGCTCGGCCCGTGGCTAAGAATGGACGCCCCAAAATTAATGGGACTTCCTGATCGGGCTCATAATCCAGGATGATAAATCAGCAGGGAATATGAACGAACCCACTTGGACCAGTACATCTTCGACCACTCCCTCAAGATGAGCAAGGGAGCGATCAGCCAACTGTAAGATAACTGTTGTTGGGCATGGATCACCCAACCCCAACTGTCTGAACACTGATAGCGGCATCAAATTTATGCTTGCTCCAAGATCACATAAAGCTCGCCCAACATGTTTCCCAATTGAGATTTGGATAGTGAAACTACCTGGATCTTTCAATTTCTGAGGCAGCTTACCTTGAATTCTGGAACTGCACTCCTCAGTGAGTGCCACAGTCGCAAACTCGGTTAGCCTCCTTTTATTTGCCACAATGTCCTTGATGTACTTTGCATATTTGGGTACTTCTTGTAAGATGTCAACCAATGGAATATTAATTTGTACCTGCTTCAAGATATCAAGGAACTTTTTATATGCGTCGTTATCCCTTAATTTATACAATATTTGAGGGAATGGAGGTGGTGGCCTTGCAACCAATTGTGGGGGTTGTTCAGCCACTGCCTCTCCAGCCGGCTTCTCTGGTTCATAGCTTTTTCTGCTGTTGACTCTATAGTGGTTGGCCTCTCATTAAAAGTCACATGTTTCCTCTTTTTAGATTCAACTTCTTCTAGTTGTCTCCCGTTCCTCAATGACACGGCATTAAGGGCTGCCCTAGGATTTGCTTCAGTGTCACTAGGAAGAGCTCCAGGTGTCTAGTATTTTGAGCATCGGCAAGCTGTCCCATTTGTCGCTCCAAATTTCTCACTGTTGTAGTGAGGGCTTGATATTCGGTCCTAAACTGTTTATTGTCAAGCACCAACTGCTTCAACAATTCATTTTCATTCTCTTTTACCTGTTGAGGTTGCTTTAAGGTTGATTGAAATTTCCTTGGGGTCTATAATGATTCTGATTCTGCTGATTTCCACCCCATGAGAAGTTGGGATGATTCCTCCAATTCGGGTTATAAGTGTTCCCATATTGGGTATTCTAATTCATTGGCCCCCTCCTCTGCTGTCCCACATAATATATAGATTCTGGATTCGTGGGGCACATGTTACTCATATGGTTGTCACCACATAGTTCGCAGCAAAGAGACATTTGTTGTACCTATTGCCTCTGTTGTACCTGTTGCATTATCATTCTGTTCATCTGGTTTGCCAGTTTTGCCATTTCAGCTCTCATGGCCGAGAAGTCATCAAGCTCAATCAACCCGGCTGCCTTCTGTTTAATCGCCTTGCGTGAATCACCATCTCCTTGCCTGTTATGATCATTAGCAGTGAAGTTATTCAGCAAGAGTTGGATTTCGCTATATGGTTTCGCCATGCAACTGCCTCCACAAGTTGAGTCAAGATTCATCTTTGAGGCCTCATCTAACCCATCAACAAAAGTATGTCCCAATACCTGATCAGTCTGACAATGATGCGGGCAATCTCTGAGCAGCTTCTTGTATCTTGCCCAGGCTTGACGAAGTGTCTCTCCATCCCCTTGTTCGAACCCAAGAATTTGACTCCTCAATGACTTTGTCTTCTTGGTGGGGAAAAATTTGATTAAGAATTTCCTTGCTAGATCGTACCAAGTGTGGATTGAGTTTGCGGGCTCTTTCTGCAACCATTCCTTTGCTTCCCCCAACAGTGAAAAGGGGAACAGTGTCAGCCTGATATAATCCTTGGAAACGTTCGGATAATTGTAGGTATCTGTAATTTCCAAGAAATTTTGAATATGCATCTGCGGATCTTCATGAGATAGACCCACATATTGCCCTGTGGACTGAATCAGCTGTACCATACACTGTTTGAGTTCAAAAACCGATAAGAGAAGAGCCTGTGTCAACACAAACAAGGTAAACCGATAAGTAAAACTCGAACAAATAACTAATAAAAGCTTAAGTCGACAAAGTAGCTGATTTTTAAGTCCCCGACAACGGCGCCAAAAACTTGTTGCTCCCTAACGCACACGCAAGTATACGTGGCTGACAAGTAATATAGGATTTTGAGTCCAGATATCGTACCCACAGGGACTTATATCAACTACTTACTAACACACTAATATTGTTATTCAATCAAGCAAAATTCAAGTTCAATAGTTGATTATGCTAAACTACAATTGTAAGTTATAACTAAATTATCAAATAGCTAATTGATTGTTATTTACTCAATAGAGACAAGTATTCCAGGGTTGTGATCGATTCACCAATCATATTGTGTTCGAATTAACTCTCCCTTTCATATAATTTACTCATGGTTGCTAATTAATCGATAAACATTCTCATAGCCTTCTCCCGAAGTACTACTCGCCTATTCTCAATAGATTAATGCTTATATTCCTATGAAATCAATCTATTAAGAACGTAATAAGATCACGATATTTAATTAAGCACGGTGATTAGGTATATTCCTATCCTAACCACGAATCCGCTCCCCCTAAGGGTTAAGATCATGCTCTCTTCAACTCTTCTCTAATCTAAATACGGCTTTCCCAAGCATAGCATAGATAGTAGATAGAACCTAACTGCTGGCCAGACAATTAAGTAATTAAACACAGAATTGAAGAAACAACCATATATTAGTGAATTATAATCAAGGTAAAGTTAATATCAAACAACAATATTCATGGCTAATCACAACCCCAGAACAATGGGTGTTTAGCCACTCATGATATAATTACAAAATAGCATAAGTGTTGAATCAATTGTAAAATACCAGAAAAGATTGAAGAAAACTGAGAATCCTTGCTTCCTCACGATTCCGTTGTGTGTTTTTCTCCAAAAGTGGCGTCTCTCCCTTCAAAATTAGGTTTTGTCTTCCTTTTATACGTGTTGGGTAGCTCTAGGGCCGAAAATAATATTGTCCCGGGCAAAATTGGAGAACTCTGCATCATCGGCGCCTTGGGTAGCGCCAGATGCCTACCATGGCGCTACTCCCAGAAAGCCCTCTGTCTCCAGTGCCACAAATGGCGCCAAGCGCTACCTGTGGCACCCAAATGCGACCTTGTCCGATTTTGTTCTGTTTTGGCTCAATTCTTGTGTGTTTTGCCCCCAATTGCTCCCGACTCATTCCTACACATAAAAACACTTCAAATTAATATGAATCGTAGCATTTAACATCCCACTTTCACGAAACAAGAGTCAAATGTAAAGCGATATACATAGAAATATATATACTTTATGCTAAACATCAATCTGCCCTGGGCTGGATCTGCGTTGTACAATGCTGAGTGTTTGAGTGTTGTGAGTGAGAATTGAGATAGTCAGGTTGAGTGCTCCGAGAGTGCGAGTACACAAGGCTTTCATTGTGTTGCATCACATACGATATGCTTATTAGCATGTTGATATAGAGATGTCATATTCCTCATATCATTCAGACTTGATATATTTTATCTGTTCTGAGTTTAATTGCTATACCTGGAAGCATGTCTAAATTCTTGTACCATTACCTGCAGATGATGAATTGCTGAGTTATTACTGTCATATTTTTCATAAATTTTTATACTGTTAATTCTATATGTGGCTTGTAATGTTCGAGCTCGTCACTACTTTTAGTCCAAAGGTTAGATTTGTTACTTATTGAGTTGTTTGTACCCACGCTATACCCTGCACTTCAAGTGCATATCCAAGTGTTTCCGGACATGGTGGTTGATGATTCTTAGAGTTTTCAGTCATACAGAGATTTTCAAGGTAGTTGCCCTGGCGTCCGCAGACCTTGACTCTCCTCCCCTATCCCTCAATTTTACTTATTCAGTTTTTGCTTTCTTAGATAATGTATCATACTTTGTTTTTTTATATAGATGCTCATGTACTTAGTGACACCCTGGTTTGGGAAACTTCTGTATCGAGTTGTGAAGGTTTTATCTAGTTTTTATGAGATTGTCACTTATTTAAACCTGTTTTATTATATTTTAAATTTGAAAGTGTTGGTATGTATGAGTTGTCGGCTTGCCTAGTATCATGATATGCGCCATCACGACAGGTTGAGTTTTTTGTCATAGGTCTCACGAGTCATGAGCAGGTTTAGTAGAGTCTTGTGGATCGAGACGGAAACATCTGTACTTATCTTCGGGAGGCTACCAAACCCTTAGGAAAACTTCACATTCTTGTATTCTTATCGTGCGAATTTGTTGATTCCGGGAACTAAACTTCTGTTATTTATTCTCTCACAAATGGCGAGGACACGTGCTATCGGACAGGACGAACATCTACCAGTACCACCGGCTAGGGCCATGAGAGGTCGGGGCCGCGGTAGGGGTCGTGGTAGGGGCCGAGGTGCAGCTCGTACAGTAGCTAAAGCAGCACCTACAGATCCACCAGTTTCTCCCGCTCAAGAGCAGGTTCTGAATGTTATAGAGCTAATGGGGCCAGCTCAGGCACCAGCTGTGCCCATTGTGATTCTAGGCCTACAGGAAGTTCTAGCCCAGATATTGATTGTTCGCACCAGCCTTGCTCAGACAGTTTCTGTTCAGACTGCGCCAGCCACTTCTCAGGCCTGGAGAGGTACTCAGACTCCCACCGCCCGCATTCCAGAGCAGGTGGTACAGGGACTTTAGACACCAGGGGTACTACCAAGCCAGCCAGTTGTAGTTGCTCAGGCTAGGTAGGTCCCATTATGAGTGATGAGGAGAAGAAGAGACTACAGAGGTTTGGGAGGCTCCACCCTCCATGATACAATGGGGATGAGTCAAAGTATGGTCAGGACTTCTTAGACTAGTGGAGTCTCTTTTACTACTTTTCAGCTATCAGGGGTTGCCTTCAGATGGTGGGAGGCCTATAAGAAGAGCAGGCCAATCGGTGTTGCACCACTTTCATGGCATGAGTTCTCCGTTCTCTTCTTGGAGAAGTTTGTGCCACAGACCCGCAAGGAGGAGCTACGCAGGCAGTTCGAGCAGCTACGTTAGGAGGGCATGTCTATGACCCAATATGAGATGAGATTTTTATATTTGGCTCGTCATGCAGTTTGGTTGGTTCCCACTAAGAGGGAGAGGATTGGGAGGCTCATTCATGGCCTCACCTACTAGTTGCGCTTTATTATGACTTGGGAGGGTGTATCAGGTACTAGATTTAGCGAGGTGGTTGATATTGCTCGACGGCTAGGGATAGTCTGTAGTTAGGAGCGTAAGGAGAGAGAGGCCAAGAGGCCTCGTGGTTTGGGTAGTTTCAGCGGTGTTCCTTCTGGGGGTCATTTCCACCACAACAAGGGTGTCCTTATAGGCCTGCTTAGATGGCTCGTCCAGTTCATCTTGGAACATCATCTAGCCATGGATCATACAGTGCTCAACCAGGTTATTCATCTCTTAGTGTACTCCCAACTTAGTGTTCATCTCGTGCACCTTTCATTTCAAGGTTCATCTGCACCAGGTTCTTCTAGTAGTCATTCTAGTTCTTGGGGTCCGCCTCAGTACTTGCCACCATTTTTCCTAGCGGGATTATTTTGAGTGTGGGAAGTTGGGTCATGTGAAAAAGTATTGTTCTTGCCTTACAGGAGGTCCAGTTCAGTAGAGGAGTCAGATCACAACTTCAGCACCAGTTACTTCACCACCCGCCGAGCCAGCTCAAGGTGGGGCTCAAGCAGCTAGGGCCTGCCCTAGAGGAGGAGGCCGATCAGGTGGCAGTCAGACTCGATTCTATGCTATTCCTGCTAGGGCAGATGTCGTTGCTTCAGACACAGTGACTACAGGTATTGTCTCAGTATGCCACAGGGATGCTTCTATATTATTTGACCCAGTTCCGCTTATTCGTATGTATCATCATATTTTGCTCGTTATCTAGATATGCCCCATGAGTCCTTAGCTTTACCTGTTCATGTATCTATGCAAGTAGGTAATACTATTATTGTGGACCATGTATATCGGTCATGTGTAGTGACTATTGGGGGGTTGGAGACTAGAGTTGATCTCTTATTGCTTAGTATGGTCGACTTCGACATGATTTTGGGTATGGATTGGTTGTCTCCATGCCTAGCTATTCTGGATTGTCAGGCTAGGACTGCGATGTTGCCGATGCCGGGGTTTCCAAGGATCAAGTGGAGAGGTTCTCTAGATTATGTTCCCAGCAGGGTGATTTCATATTTGAAGGCCCAACTGATGGTTGGGAAGGGGTGTCTGTTATATTTGGCCTTTGTGAGGGATGTTGGTGCTGATACCACTAATATTGATTCTGTTCCAGTGGTGCGAGACTTTCCGGATGTGTTTCCTGCAGACCTGTCTGGCATGCCACCCAACAAGGATATTGATTTTGGTATCGACTTGGTGTCGGGCACTCAGCTCATTTCAATTCCTCTGTATCATATAGCACCAGCAGAGTTGAAGGAATTAAAAGAGCAACTTTAGGAACACCTTGATAAGGGGTTTAATAGGCCTAGTGTGTCGCCTTAGGGTGCAACGGTTTTGTTTGTGAAGAAGAAGGATGATACTATGCATATGTGCATCGACTATAGGCAGTTGAATAAAGTTACAATCAAGAACAAGTATCATTTGCCGCACATTGATGATCTATTTGGCCAGCTTCCGGGAGCGAGGGTGTTCTTTAAGATTGATTTGAGGTCTGGGTATCACCAGTTGAATATTCAGGACTTTGGATATTCTAAAGAAGGCAATCGGGACCCGTTATGGCCACTATGAGTTCCTTGTGATGTCTTTTAGACTGACCAACGGCCCAGCAGCATTCATGCATCTAATGAACGGTGTATTTCAACCTTATCTTGACTCATTTTTCATAGTATTCATTGATGATATCCAGGTGTACTCACATAGCCAGGAGGAGCATGCCTAGAATTTTAGGATTGTATTGCAGTGGCTGATGGAGGAGAAGCTTTATGCCAAGTTCTCCAAGTCTGAGTTTTGGCTTAGTTCGGTGGTGTTCTTGGGGCACGTGGTTTCCAGTGAGGGGATTAAGGTGGATCCAAAGAAGATAGAGGCGGTTCATAGTTGGCCCAGACCGTCCTCAACTACTGAGATTTTGAGTTTTCTCGGCTTAGCCGGTTATTTCGTCGCTTCGTGGAGGGTTTCTCATCTATTGCAGCGCCTTTGACCAAATTGACCTAGAAGGGTGCTCCATTCAGGTGGTCGGATGAGTATGAGGAGAGCTTTCAGAAGCTCAAGACTGCCTTGACCACAACTCCAATTCTAGTTATGCCTTCAGCTTCTAGCTCTTATATAGTGTATTGTGATGCTTCTCGGATTGGTATTGGGTGTGTCTTGATGCAGGAGGGTAGAGTGATTGCTTATGCTTCGCGCCAGTTGAAGCCCCATGGGAAGAACTACCCTCTTCATGATTTGGAGTTGGCAGCCATTGTTCATGTATTGAAGATTTGGAGGCATTATCTCTATGGAGTCTCTAGCACTCGTTCAAACAAAAGGATCTAAATTTGAGGCACCGGAGATGGTTGGAGCTGCTAAAGGACTATGATATTACCATTCTGTATCACCCCGGGAAGGCCAATGTGGTAGCCGATGCCTTGAGTAGAAAAGCAGTGAGTATGGGTAGTCTTGCATTTATTCCTGTTGGTGAGAGACAGCTTGCAGTTGATGTTCAGGCCTTGGCCAACCAGTTCATGAGATTAGATGTTTCGGAGCCCAGCCGGATTCTAGCTTGTGTGGTTTCTCTATCTTCCTTATATGATCGCATCAGAGCGCACCAGTATGATGATCCCCATTTTCTTGTCCTTAAGGACACGGTTCAGCACTACTATTGGGGGTGATGAGGTTTTAAGGATGTAGGGTCGGATTTTTGTTCCTAATGTAGATGGACTGCGTGAGTTGATTCTTGATGAGGCCCACAGTTCGCGGTATTCCATTCATTCGGGTGCCACGAAGATGTACCAGGACTTGAGGCAACACTACTGGTGGAGGAGGATGAAGAAGGATATAGTGGGGTTTGTAGCTCGGTGCCTAAATTGTCAGCAGGTGAAGTATGAGCATCAGAGACCGGGAGGATTTCTTCAGAGGCTTGAGATTTCGGAGTGGAAATGGGAGCATATCACTATGGATTTTTGTAGTTGGGTTCCCACGGACTCCGAGGAAGTTTGATGCTATATGGGTGATTGTGGATCGGTTGACAAAGTCCGCGCATTTCATTCTAGTCGAGACTACTTATTCTTCGAAGCGGTTGGTTAAGATCTACATCCGCGAGATTTTTCGCTTCACAGTGTGTGTGTCCATCATTTCAGATCAAGGCACGCAGTTTACATCGCAGTTTTGGAGAGCAATGCAATGAGAGTTGGGCACACAGGTTGAGTTGAGTACAACATTTCACCCTCAGACGGACGGTCAATCCGAGCGTACTATTCATATATTAGAGGATATGTTACACGCTTGTGTCATAGATTTTAGGGGTTCATAGGATCAGTTTTTGCCACTTGTAGAGTTTGCCTACAAGAACAGCTACCAATCGAGCATTTAGATGGCTCCGTATGAGGCTTTGTATGGGGGACGGTGTCGGTCTCCGGTGGGATGGTTTGAGCCGGGTGAGGCTAGGATGCTGGGTACTGACTTAGTTCAAGATGCTTTGGACAAGGTTAAATTGATTCAGGATCAACTTCACGGCGCAGTCTAGACAGAAGAGCTACGCCGATCGGAAGGTTCGTGATGTTGCTTAGAAGGTTCGGGAGAAGGTACTACTAAAGGTTTCACCCATGAAGGGTGTTATGAGGTTCGAGAAGAAGGGCAAGTTGAGCCCTTGGTATACTGGGCTGTTTGAGGTGCTTCAGAGGATTGAAGAGGTGGCTTACAAGCTTGCCTTGCCCCATAGTCTATCAAGTGTTCATTCAGTGTTTCATGTTTCTATGCTCCGAAAGTATGTCAGCGATCCATCTCATGTTTTGGACTTCAGCATAGTTCAGTTGAATGGTGATTTGACTTATGATGTGGAGCAGGTGGCCATTTTGGATTGGCAGGTTCGAAAGTTGAGGTCAAAGAACATAGCTTAGTGAAGGTGTAGTGGAGAGGTTGGCCAGTTGAGGAGGCTACTTGGGAGACCGAGGGGGAGATACAGAGCAAATATCCACGCCTATTTGAGACTCCAGGTATGTTTCCAGACTCATTCGAGGACGAAAGGTATGTTTTCAGACCCATTCGAGGACGAACGTTTATTTAAGAGGGGAAGGATGTAACGACTCGGCCAGTCGTTTTGAGTGTTGTAGCCCCGTTTCCCCATTTACTGCTCATTTTATGCTTAATTGTTCTATGTGACTTGCCGCGGTAGTTGGTTTGTTTCCGGGTATATTTTGGAATGAGTTACGACACTTAATCTCAAGGTTTGAAAGCTTAAGTTGAAAAGGTTGACCAGATGTTGACTTATGCGTAAATGGCTCCAGATTGGATTTTTGACGGTCCGATAGCTTAAGCTAAATGGACAGCTGAAGCGGAACCACTGGGCAGAATATTTAATTCGAGGGTTTCGTGATTTTTCTCATTTTGGACTTTGCAAACTCGGACTAAGGCGATTTTTGAGAGGGACTTCGAAGGGTTTCTTGAGGTAAGTCACTTCGAAGGGTTTCGAAGGGTTTTTTAGGTGGAGTTTTGGGAGTTTGAGGCTAGGGATTTAGAGAGTTTAATTTGGGGATTTGAGTAACGATTTGGTGTCGAAATTTGGTAAATTTGGTATGGTTGAACTCCTGGTTGAACGGGCTTCCGAATTTTGTAACTTTTATTGGATTTCAAGACATGGCCCAGGGGTTAACTTTTGAGTTGACTTTTTGACTTTTGATTAAGATTTTAGTATTTTCATATAAAATTGATTCCTATAGCTTGAGTTGATCGTATCGAATTATTTATGGCTAGATTCGAGGTATTCGGAGGCCGATTTCCAAGGCAAAGGCTTGTTGGAGTGGAGTTTTGCACGGCTTGAAGTAAGTAATACTTCTAAACTTGATTCTGAAGGTATGAAACCTCGAGTTATATGTTATGTGATTGGTGTTGAGGTGACACACATGCTAGGTGACGGGCGTGTGGGCGTGCACCATAGAAATTGTGATTTAGTCGATTCTATTGAACTGTGTAGCTATCTTATCTGATTATCACTGTGCTCTATGTGTTAGAGCACTTGAGCTATGATTCAAGCTAGAAATCATGTTTAGGCTATGTGCTAATACTATTAGGACCCACAGTGGTCGATCTTTGCTGTTGAGTTATTTGCTTGATTGCTATTACGTACTCAGTCGCATTCATCATTGCATATCCTAGATCATTCTCCGTTACCATATATTGTAACATCTTGTATTATTGATTTGGGCTGCTTAGCATGAGTGTTGTGAGCCCAAGAGACTGGAGAGATTGATGACTGAGTGAGGCCGAGGGCCTGTTTGTGAGTGACATTTATGGAATCGGGTTGCACGCTGCAGCATACTTTATTGATTCATGCCAGGATTTGTCTTATTATAGCACTTAGGCTGGATCTGCCCCTCCGGAGTCTGCATACCCACAGTGAGCGCAGTTGCTATTGATTCACTCTCATTGGGCTAGATCTATCCTGGATTTATTTGCATTGGGCTGGACTTGCCCTGGATTTATTTGCATTGGGTTGGATTTGCCCTGGATTTATTTGCATTAGGATTGGATCTGTCATGTACAGTGCTGAGTGATTGAGCGTGATGAGTGAGAATTGAGACAGACAGGTTGAGTACTCCGAGAGTACGACTACGCGTGGCTTTCGTTGTTTTGCATCACATACGATATGCATATTTTCATGTAGATATAGAGATGTCATATTCCTCATATCATTCAGACTTGACATATTTTATCTGTTCTCAGTTTAATTGCTAAACATGGAAGCATGTCTAAATTTTTGTACCATTACCTGCAGATGATGAATTGCTGAGCTATTACTATCATATTTTCCGTAAATTTTTATACTGTTAATTCTATATGTGGCTTGTAATGTCCAAGCTCTTCAATCCAAAGGTTATATTTGTTATTTATTGAGTTGGCTGTACTCGTGCTACACCCTGCACTTCGTGTGCAGATCCGAGTATTTCCGGACACGATGATTACTGATTCTCAGAGTTTCAATCTTTCGGAGATTTTCGAGGTAGCTGCCCTGGCGTCCACAGACCTTGACTCTCCTCCCTATCCCTCAGTTTTACTTATTCAGTTTCTGCTTTCTTAGACAGTACATCAGACTTTGTATTTTTGTAAAGATGCTCATATACTCAGTGACACCCTGATTTGGAAAACTTTGGTATCGAGTTGTGACGATTTTATCTAGTTTTTATGATATTGTTACTTATTTAAACCTATTTCAGTATATTTTAAATTTAAAAGTGTTGGTATGTATGAGTTGTCATAATAGGCTCCATCAGGACAGGTTAAGTTTTGGGTCGTGACAAACTGGCAGCAATACAACAGCACAACTATAGCTTGCTAAGGCCAAACTAAAAGAACTTATCTCTTCCCACATGTTCACTCATATATAAACAACATGATACAAGGTTTTGACCTAATACTTGCAAATCTAAAAATCATATTCTCTTAAGTGCTAGCCGCCACAGCCTTCAAGGCTCTCTCAAGAATAAAGTTGCTACAACATCAAGGACTAGATCCAAAGATTGAAGATATCTGAAGTCCTTAGGTTTTTTGAGTCTTTGTTATTTTGTTCTTCACTTGTAATCCTACACTACTTCCAAGAAGTGTCTTTGTAGGACAGATTTCAACCATTATTGGTTTGGTTTCTTGATTAGAGTTAGTCAATGTTTGTTGCTTTGCAATAGAGTTATTGCAAAATGGTTGCAATAGAGTTATTGTAGGGATGAAGGACTAAGAGTTTAATTCCTAGATTGTAATAAGTTGTAATCTAAATTTTGCTCGGTTTAGTGGAGTTAAATTTCTACTTGGGTAGGTCGTGATTTTAGTCTCTTGAATAAGGTGTTTTCTATGTAAATATCGTGTGTCTTTTACTTTTCGCATATTTATTATGGGAACAAATAGAGAACCTGATTCCCTATACTGTTTGGTGGACTCCTAATTTCTATCACGATGATATCATCTACATGCATAACTAGGAGTACATGTCTTTCATAACAAAGTCTGAGAACACTGAATGATCTAATCGAGTCCTTACAAGATCAAAGCTAAGAACAAAAAACCGAAGTGACTACTGAACAACACTTGGGAAGGTTTCTTGAGGCTGTATAAGAATTTGTGGAGTTTACATGCATCCATGTGGTTTTTCCATCTAAATCTTCTTTTCTAATCCAAAATGTAAAAAGAAATTTGTGATGTTTGTGGGCTCTCCATTTGATCCTTCTTGAAATAAGGATCAAGGAATTTGAGATGTTTGCGAGTTTAACGGGTGAGTAAACGACATGCGTGTAAGGTGCAAGGAAGCTAAATGGTGGGATCCCCTAAGGGGTGCACTGTGACCACCGGTCTTGATCTTTTGTTAAGGGTTCCAGTGTGAACATACATGTGGAACACAAAAGATGAGAACCAGAGAGAAACTCTGGTGGAGGCCTACAACCATACTGACGTGCAAATCATTCGTCTAACATGGATGTAAAGACAAAAAACTAATCGAGCCGTCTAGTAGCAGATTCCCTCTAAAGTCGAATCGTCTTGTTGTTGACTTTCTCTTAGACCATCTCCAACCTTGCACCATTTCTTGCACCAAATGCTATTTTGGTGCAAAAAATGGTGCAAAGTTGCTCCAATCTTGCACTATATTTTGCACCATTTTGGTGCATGAATAGTGTTGCACTAAATTTGGTGCAACACTATTCATTGCACCATTTTACTATTCATCCGTATATATTATTATTTTAATATTATATAACACTTTTAATTTAACATATTATAAATTTTAATTGTTACATTTACATTCCTAATATACCTATTCATCTACACAATTACTATTCATTAATATTTTTTTTTATTATATAACACTTTTAATTTAACATATTATAAATTTTAATTTATAATTTTAGATTCCTAATATACCTACTTATTTTTAGCTCGACACAAAAAAATTAAGAATAAAGATGCTCATTTTGTACTTCGTAATGCATTAGTAGCGCATTTATGGGAGCAACGTACTAATCATGGAAGTTGAATATTTATGTAGAAATTAAAATAAATTCTACCGTAATGTAATAGTATTTATTTAATTATATTTTATCAATGATTTCACTTTTATTTGAATTATCCATTAATATGTATAACGTATAACATTTGATTACAATCTATATTATTTAAATTTTATGGTATAAAATAATTTTTTGTTAAATAATTTATAATAAAATATTATGAATTACATGGAATGGATAAGTAAAAGAAAATAATATAATATAAGAGAGAGAGAAGAATATAAAAGGAATATTCTTTTTTGGTGCAAAAAATGATGCAATAGGGCACCAAAATGATACAAAAAATGGTGCATAGGATTGGAGATGCCCTCAAGATAGTTGAAACTTGTTGCCAATTTTGTAAGATAAAGCAAATGAATAGAAGAATAACGGCCCTAACCAATTCTCAAACTTTAGTAAGTTTCTTTATCAGAAAAGAATCTAAAAAAACACAAAAGATTCAGCTAACGACCAAATTTCCAGCATAATTCTATTGAAAGTATTTATCAAAAAGCAAACTGTCTTTAGAATTGGATTGGTAGCTAGGCCCCTATAGGGTATCAAGTGCAACTTACACCTAGCTTTTCCTAACTTAAAATGGATTTCTTTTCTAATTGTGGAGTATTAGTTCAGTGGATAAAAACCATTTGACCAATTAACTGATTACTGAATTTCACTAATTATTTGGTTAAAACTTAACATTTTGTTGTCCTTATAATTATAGTGACTTTTAACTCTTAAAGATTTGAAAAGTTCATGTCACAAGCAATAATGGTTCTCTATGAGGTATAGATTACCAGTTTAGAAATTCGATATCGAGGAATTAGTTACTTAATTTACCTCGTACACAAGAAAAAGGTAACTTCCAATAAAGTTTAATTTCTTAATTTACCTCGTACACAAGAAAAATATAACATTCCAATAAATTGGTCAAACACCTGTCTAGACTCTCCAATATGAGTGTAATAAGATATCAATATAACATTAATCAAAAAATCTTTAGAAATCTGTGGGAAGAGGGTATTGACAATATCTAGTGTTTTTCATACAAAGAAAGAACCTCTCATAAGCCAATGCCATTTTGGTAGCAGTGAACATTGAAAGTGCATATGACTTGCAAAGCATTCCTTTCTTTTGCAAAACTTCTGTACCATCTTTAATTGCAGTCTCCAATGCTTCTATAAATGAACCTACATTTGGTGAAAATGTGTAACCAAAATCTTCATTTAACACCACAGTTCTTGTTATACTTGGGTAGTTTGGTGTCAAAACTGGTTTTCCACAATGCATAGCTTCTATTAATGTAAGATCAAGTCCCTGAGGCCTCAAAGTTGGGTTCACAAACACATCAAGTGAATTGTAAAATTTTGATAGTTCTGAGGGCTCTAATGCACCTAAAACCTTCACATTTTGACCTAATTCGCCGTACCTTTTTCCCCACGGACCTGACCCTGCCACTATCAGAAAAACTCCCGGATGGCGCTTGGCTATGAACGAAAACGCCTCATGGAGAAGTGGGTGTCCCTTGTCCCTTACCAATCTTCCAGCAACTCCTAAAACCAAGCTAACATTTGACGGGATCCCAATTTTTTGGCGAAAATCTGATCCGGATATAGGGTCATGTACAAACTTAGTCTCATCAATTCCATTGAGTATAACATGTACATTTCTTTGAGGGAGTTGATAAATGTTTACTAGAACTTCCCCTGCACTATTGCTTATGCATATATGATGAGTATAGCTCGAAAAGAATTTAATTTCATCGACAAGTTTTGGCATTGCTTCTTGAAGTTCAGTCATAGGCCCTGATGATAATTGCCCATTGTGGTTTTCAAACAAATCTTGATATAGCTTTGAGTGCATAATCTCGTACCAAATTCCATGCCATGTCACTGCCACATTAGGCACAAATCTCGCGCGCCAATGAGGCAATGTCACACTCTCAGTGTGCACATAATCAAAAGGCCTAGCCCTATTTTCTTGATCAAATATATCAAAAGCTAAAGAACAATTGAGTGAGCCATGATTATTAGCTGCAAAATAGACATGAAGGTTACCAACAAGAATATCTTTATGAAATTTCCTATCAGATGGCACAGTGAAAATATGAATATCATGTCCTCTAGCAGCAAGGGCAGTATATAACGTAAACGCGTGTCGTTCCATGCCTCCAGGATCTGCTCCAATTGGCCATGTTTTTGAAAAAACTGCTAATTTCAGTTTCTCAGAATTTGGTCCAAATGAAAGCTTATTCCAGGGAAATTTTGCGTCGCGTAAATCGCCACGAAATAGACCTCCCTGATGGTCCAAGAAGTGTGGCTCTTGTGAATTTCTTGAAGGGGAAAATAAGTAGACAAGAGAAGCAATGAAGAGAGTTGTTGTGAGAATAGTTGAAGTTCTTAAAGAAAGAAACTTATTAGAAGCATTGGATTTGGTGGAATAATGATTGTACTTCAAACCCATTGAAAGAGCTTTCGATTTGGTTCTTTCATCATTTTGATTTCAAGTTAACATTACTAAGTTAATTATAGTAATGGTCAGAACCATTAATGCCGGATCTATTTTTCTCATATTTAAATGCACATGGTTTTCCTGAAAATCTTGTCAAGTTTCCCTTGTTTGAAAACCTCACATGTGCTGAGATGACTTCAAACTTAATGTAGTCTTTTTCTTCGTTAACTTAAGACTTAAATTTAAATCTGTATATTATAGTATATAGATTCAACTTTTATACACTGATCGTGTATAAAAAAAATTATATTATAAATCATCTAAAAGATAATTACGGATACATTATCTAAAATAAGTGCAACTAATAAATAAAGTATGTAATCTGTTACAATAAGGTAAATTACGCGTGCAAATTTTTTTGTACTTTCCGTCAATAACAAGTTATAAATGAAATGAGCACCTAAATTACTCCAATTTAATTTTCTTAATTTACAATTAAAGTGCCCATTAAACTTTTTGACTTGAGCACTTCAGCTTGTGACACTTTCATTGTAAAGAAAGTTTCTCACGCTAATAGAACACTCAAACCATGCGTAACAGTTCAAACTCAACAATGTAATTGCAAATTTATCAAACCCTTATATCATTAAAACTTTTGAAGTAGCATTTATACTGGCGTGTGCAACTTAGAGACAATTAAATAAATAAAAGTATATTTTCTCTAATAACTTAAGCTTTTCAATGAGATGGTTATACAGTTCAATATGGTATTAGAGTAAACAAAAGTATTGAATTTAAGTCTCACCGCCACTCTTTAGAAGAATTGAATTTCACGTGCTTGACCAATGGCAAAAATAAAGCCCGCACATGTAGGAGCGTGTTGAATAGACAATTAATTAATCAACTAAAAGTGTGTTCTTGTATGGGGTAAAATTGATTCATAATAAATGGGCGAATGATAGCACGACACATGGAGCCAAAGGCAAACGAAAGACAAGTTAAGTAACAATCAGTACTGGTCATGATAACTTTAATTGAGGTCGGGGAAATCCCGAAGAGAACATAATCAAAGGGAGCAGAGAGGATATGTGCGAATAGCATTCAATGAAAGAATATTCTCTCGTATTAAATGAGCGACCGTTGTAGGGAATAGTTACATTCACGGCCTGCCGTTACATACTCATCAACACCCTCTTTATTATCATTTAATTGAGACTTGATCCAAGGATCTTGTTTCACTAGACATAGCTATAAATAGCAGACTCAACAGTCATTATAAAGGAGGAAAAAATCTTGGCATAACATATATTATATTATATTTTATTTCTCAATTAAACAACTTTATTTATTCTTTTATATTGCTTTCATTTTTATCCTCAGAGACACTGCGGAGCCAAGCTTGTCATCTTCTTCAATTTCAATTGCTAAGTCTTATTTTTAATCTTATTTTTTTTATTATTTTTGGATCAAATCTGTACGTTTGTCTATAAACCACATAAAAATTTAACTATACCGTTTTGAAAGTAAACAGTTTGGCATCTACCATGGGGCTTAGAAAGTTGCACGATTGCTTTGATCTTTACGTTTATTACTAACTTATTTGATTTTTTTCTTAGCAAGGAATCAAAATTGGCAGCTAATGATGTCAGCATCACATACAACATTGAGGGACACGAAGATTTGCCTCAACATGAAGATTCAATCAGCGACACCCAAAACGAAAAGAACGAAGCAATCCCCGTTCGTGAAGGGCAGTACCCCCGACACATACCGGAGATAACTCGTGATGACGTGGAGGAGGAACACATTGTGAAAACAATAAAAATCCTAAGAGAGCAATAGAAAGCCATCATGGGCCACCTCTCAAGGCAGGATCGGGTGATGACGGAGTTGAAGCAAGCATTGTGAGGTGCTTCCAATAATGTGAGTGGAAGAGGCCCAGTTCCTCCCAGTGTTCTTGTAAATCAAATGACTCAGAGAGTCGATAACAACACCCCAAGAGGCGAGGACGGTTTTGACGAAGTCAGAGGGACTGGTAGAGGACCAGGAAACAACAACAACGGGAATGATCTTTTCAAAATCGAGCTTATGAATTTTATGAGGGAAATGAATGAACTGGATCAGAATGCAAAGAAGTTTCACGTCCAAATGAATCAGACTCCGAGCGCACCACCAATATTAAAAGGCCCGGATTCGAAAAATACACGCAGTTACCATTTAAACCTAGCGCAACACCAGAGATGATTTTGAAGAGGCTCAAGATCCCGGACATACCAAAATATGATGGGACTTCGAATCCACATGAGCATATCACAACCTACACCATGGTTGTGAAAGGGAACGATTTGGCTCAACATGAGATCGAATCGATCCCACTACAGAAGTTTGATGAAACCCTTACAAAGGGGGCTTTGACATGGTATTCACTCTTACCCGAGCATTCAATTGAATCTTTTGAAATGCTTGCAAATTCATTCATTAAGGCCCATGCCGGGGCCAGGAAGGTCCAAGCCAGGAAGGCGGACATAATTAGGATCGCGCAAGGTGAGTTCGAATTGCTGCGAAAATTCATGAATAGGGTCAAAAAAGAGAGGATGCTGCTACCAGCTGTACTAGACGAATGGACAGCGGAGGCATTCACAAAGGGCTTAAATCCACGGAGCTCCGACGCCTCCCGAAAATTGAAGGAAAACCTACTTGAATTTCAAGAAACCACATAGGCGGACGTCCATAATCGTTACGAGTCGAAAATAAGGATAGAAGACAATCATCTTGGGTTCCCGACGTCAACCAAGGGACGAGACCGAGACAAGAATCAAGATAAGTTTAAAAATGACTTCGATGCAGATCGACAATCTTCAAAAGGTCGTTTCTTGCCATATGAAAGAATCGAGGGATGCGATAGCAAAATCGAGGGATGCGATAGCAAAGGGTTTTAGTCGTCGGACAGGTTCGTTCCCATTAGAAGGAACGATCGTGGCCGGAACAGCAGGTCGCTACAAGAAAAAGAGGTATCAAGAGCCCGAGATTCTACATATCCCAAGTTGTCGGATTACAACTTCAACATCAGCATAGTGGAGTTGGTATCGGCGATGAGAAATATCAAAGAAGCTCGGATCCTAAAGACAATCAAGTCTGATCCCATCCAGAGAAATCACAACTGATGGTGCGAATATCATAAGGCTCACGGCCATAGAACTGGGGATTGCCGGCATTTACATGAAGAAGTGGCGACACTATTGAAGAATGGACATCTTAGGGAGTTCTTAAGCGACCGAGCCAAGAATAAGTTGTAGTCGAGACAATGCAGAGCCTTCGAAGGCAACAGAATACTCCCCCCACCCACAATCATTGTCACTATCCATGCTAGTGAGAATAGCATGATGACCGCGTTTGCTGAAATTTATTACTCCCTACAGAAATTTTTGTGAGGGGTAGAGATTCATCAAGAGTGCATGAGTTAGGGTTTCCCCAATCTTCCTGTACAGCTGGCATAGACAAGCCACAATTCGCCACATAGACATACCTACTTGTGCCAAGCAGACCTGATACTGGTGGCAAAACTCCAGAATTACGAGGTCAAGCCCTTCACTCGACCCCAAGGAAAACGGACCCACGGTAAAAGGAACATATAAACATACGTAAAACCCTCCTAACTCTATCATATCCGGAGCGAGGATGTTGAGATTAGGGAAGTTACACACCTTCTTTACTGTAGGGATACTAGAAGGGCGAATGGAGGAGGGATACCTACTAACAGCCCAAATACGTGAAGACGCAACAGGGGCCCCCCCTCTTGGAAGTCGTTAGCAGTACTCACTTTTTGGGTATAATGGTCCTTATAGTGGGACCCTTAGATTCAACATCAGCTTCTTTGTCTTTGTTTCTCTTCGGGCCTCCAACGAAAAGAAGACCAAAATTTCCAAAAAAGGGAGTGCAAGAAATCATGGTAATAAGATATCAGTGATACTTTTTACTAAGAACATTGATAAAGATGGAAAACTTTCTAACCAAATGCAGAGTAAACGCATAGGAGATGAAGAGTTTATGAAAGATAAAACTTCGAAAGTAAGAGGTAAAGTGTTGAGTAGAAGTAAAGATATAAACGGCAAAAATCAAGGTCCTGATGTCTTGACCAGGAATTTCCATCCTCGGGACCGTGATGGCACCTAACATTTCACTTGCTAGGCAAGCCAACGTTAGTTGTACTTATTAACCATTTATAACAATTAAAATCAAATGACTACAATAAAGCTAAATAGTCCGAAATAAGCTGATAACTAATGAACAACGTAATCCAAATACAATCCCAGAACTGATATCATGAATACATGAGCATCTAGAGTACTATAAATAATAGTATGAATAAAAACATAACTGTATGAATTAAAATAAGCAGCTAAGATGATACAGAAGGGGGCTTCAGGACTGCGAACACGTGAAGCTATACCACAAGTCTCCACTAATAGCTAGATCCGAGCAAATTTCACTCAACTGCTGGGACTAACTCCGGTATCTGCACAAGTGCATATTGTAGTATGAGTACAACAGACCCCATGTACTCTGTAAGTGCCGAGCCTAACCTCAACGAAGTAGTGACGAGGCTAAACCAAGTCACTTACAACAACATGTAGGAAATAACTATAATAATAGGAAAAGTAGGAAATGGAAATAAAGCAGCTAACTCACAAAAACAAACTCTCCAATTACCAGATAGCCCAAAATAACAACTCTCATAAACTCATCTCAACATACAGAGGCAAATCCATGTCACAAACAAACATAGCATACACAATGTGCGTAACCCCATCCCACCATATTATAATCTGTCAATATCATAATCCGTCCTTATTCCGCCATTTTAATTCATTACCTTTCAATTTTCGTTGCGGCTTGCAACCCGTTCTCCAAACAATTTCATCAACAATACTAATTTAACAACCAAAATTTTCAAGAATTTCTACATTAGGAGAGTAAATGTACGAGGCAATGAAGAACCACATAATGACAAAGAATCTCTAACAACTCGAACGTCTAAACTTTACCAACACATCGGTATGTACCAATTAACAACTCATACAAGTGAAACTACGTTATAGAAGGCAACAAATATTACAAAATTATAAGGCAAGTAAGGCATATAACAATTTAGATATGCAAGTAAAGCAAGTAGAGACAATTAGCAAATGAGCATGGAATCATATAAGGGATGGTTAATTTAATACAAGGATAACTAAATGACAAGTAACGATTATGGCATGGAAGTCAAATAAGCATGTAGAAATTAAGGCAATAAACAAGATATATCATGAGGTAATGAAAACATAGAAGCAAGCACCATAAAGGCGCATATACACTCGTCACCTCGCATATACGCCATTTCCCACATAATTCACATAACTTGTAGTTCAAAGTTTCCTAATTCCCTCAAATCAAGGTTAGACCCAACACTTGACTCACTCCGCAACTCAAGCAATAAATCAACCATGGCCTTGCCATTTGAACAAGCCTCCAAACCAACCAAATCTAGTAAATTATACCAAATGATTCAAAATAAGCATTAGAAACTACCCACAAAAGTAAGAGGTTCAATTTTGATCATTTTTTAAAAAGTCGACAAAAGTCAACCCCGGGGTCGCTTGGTCAAAATTGGAGATTCGTACCAAAACCTATTACCCATTCACCTCTGAGCCCGGTTATGTGATTTGTATCGAAATTTGACCTCAATTCGAGGTCTAAATCTCAATTTTAAGAAAATCCCCAAGTCTACCCAAAACCCTAATTTCTACCATGAAAATCCTAAATTTGATGTTGAAATTTCATGAAATGTAATAGGTAATTGAAAGGCAATGGATTAAAGCCACTTACCAATGAATTTGAGAAGAAAAGCCTCTTGGGAAATCACCTCTAGAATGTTTAAGGTTGAGAAATTGTGTGAAATGAGCTAAGTCCCATTTTTTTCCTCTTTTACCCAGTTGCAAGTGTCGCAATTGCGGAGTCATGTTCGCAATTGCGAACACTGCAAATGTGAGACAAGGGTAGCAAATGCGAACCTTTCCTCAAAGCCATAGAAGTCGCAAATGCGACAAAATGACCGCAAATGAGAAGTTCCCACCTTCGCAAATGCGACCATCACCTTCTTAATTGCGAAGGAGTACAATTTTTTACAACCATCGCAAATGCAATCCTGAGCGGTTCGCAATTATGAACTTCCTCGCAATTGTGTGGTTAACCAGTTCCAAAGGCCCTGATCGCAAATGCGAACACTTGTATGCAAAAGAGAGTCTCGCAATTGCGAGCTAGACCTTGCAAATGTGAGATCTGCAGCAGAACACCAGCAATAGAAATGCACCAGCCCCTCGAGCTCATCTGGAACACGTCTGAAACTCACCTGAGCCCCTCGAGCTCCAAACCAAACATGCACACAAGTGTAATAATATCATTCGAACTTGCTCGTGCAATCAAATCACCAAAATAACATCCAAATCAAAAATTCAACCCTCAACAAGAATGAAATTTCAAAGTAAAACTTAAGAAGACTAGATTCATATTTAAGCGTCCGTATCATGTCAAATCAATTCCAAATTGAATCAAATTTTGCGGACAAGTTTCAAATAGTAATACGGAACTATTCCAACTTTCAACATCAAAATTTGAACTTGTTAGCTAAGAAGTCAACTTATGGTCAAACTTAGTGAATTCTAAAACTTTCAAAATGCTAGTTTTCGGCAAAATGAGTCAAATCAATTTAGGGACCTCCAATTTCAATTCTGGGCATATGCCCAAGTCCAAAATCGCGATACGGACCTACCAAAATCGTCAAAACACCGATCCGAGGTTATTTTCAAAACATATTGACCATGGTGACTTTCAAATAGTGACACGAACCATGTACACAAGCCAAAAAACATCAAACAAAGCTAACGGAGGTCTCAAAACACAGAATTAATGGGTAATACTCAAAATGACATATTGAGTTATCACATTCTCCACCTCTAAAAAAAATGTTCTTTCTCAAACGAACATAAAAAGGTGTGGGTATCTACTCCGCATATCGAAATCGGACTCCCACGTAGCTTCCTCGATTGGATGACCTCTCTGCTGCACTCTAACTGAAGGATAACTCTTAGACCTCTACTTCCGGACCTGCCGGGCTAGAATTGTCATCGGCTCGTCCTTGTAAGTCAAATCCTTGTCCAATTGGATTGAGCTGAGACCTAATACATGGGATGGATCACTGTAATACTTCCGGAGCATGGACACATAGAATAATAGGTGTACTGCTGATAAGCTAGGTGGCAATACAAGCTTGTAGGCCACCTCAATAACTCTCTCAAGGGTCTCAAAGGGTCCGATATACCTAGGGCTCAACTTGCGCTTCTTCCCGAACCTCATCACACTCTTCACGGGTGAAACTCGGAGCAATACTCTCTCTCCAACCATGAATGCAACACACAAACTCTACGACCGGCATAACTCTTATGCCTAGACTGAATTGTGCGAAATTGATCCCGAGTCATCTTGACTTTTTCCAAGGCATCCTGAATCAAATCGGTACCCAACAACTGAGCCTCTCCCGGCTCAAACCAACCAACTGGCAAACGACATTGCCTCCCATATAATGCCTCATAGGGGACCATCTAAATACTCGATTAGTAGCTGTTGTTGTAGGAAAACTCCGCAAGCGGCAAGAACTGATTCCAAGAACCCCTGAAATCTATAACACAGGCATGAAGTATATCCTTTAATATTTGAATGGTGCGCTCGGATTGCTCGTTCGTCTAGGGATGAAATGTTGTACTCAACTCAACCCGCATACCTAACTCACATTGTATGGCCCTCTATAAGTGCGATGTAAACTGCGTGCCCCAGTCAAAAATAATGGACACCAGCACACCGTGCAGATGAACGATATCGCGGATATAGATCTCAGCCAATTGCTCTGATGAATAGGTAACTACCACAGGAATGAAATGCGCCGACTTGGTCAAACTGTCCACAATCACCCATAGAGTGTCAAATTTCTTCTGATCTGTGGGAGCCCAACAATGAAATCCATGGTAATACGCTCCCACTTTCATTTATTAATCTCAAGCCTCTGAAGCAAACCACTAGACCTCTGATGCTCGTACTTTACCTGCTAGTAATTCAAACATAGAGCCACATGTAACTATATCTTTCTTCAGTCTTCTCCACCAATAATGCTGCCTCAAATCCTGACACATATTGGGGCCATCCGAATGGATGGAATACCGCAAACTGTGGGCCTCCTCAAGAATCAACACACGAAGCCCATCCACATCGGGCACACAAATTTGACCCTGCATCCACGACACCCTATCATCTCCAATAGAAACCTTCTTGGCATCACTGTGCTGCACCGTGTCCTTAAAGACAAGCAAGTAGGGGTCGTCATAGTGACGCTCTCAGATGCGCTCATACAAAGAAGACCGAAAAATCGTGCAAGCAAGTATTCGTCTAGGCTCCGAAACATCTAACCTCACGAACTGATTGGCCAAGGCCTGAATATATGATGCTAGCGGTCTCTCACCAACTAGAATATATGCAAGGCTACACATACTTACAGCTTTTCTATTCAAGGCATCGCCACCACATTAGCCTTCTCGGGATGATACAAAATGGTGATATCATAGTCTTTTAGCAGCTCTAACCACCTTCGCTGCCTCAAGTTGAGATCCTTCTACTTGAACAAATACTGTAGACCTCGATGATCCGTGAATACCTCGCACGACATGCCGTAAAGGTAATGCATCCAAATCTTCAATGCATGAACAATGGCTGCCAACTCTAAGTCATGAACCAGGTAATTCTTCTCCTGAACCTTCAACTGCCGCAATGCATATGCAATCACCCTTCTATCCTGCATTAATATTGCATTGAGTCCAATACGCGATGCATCACGATACACCATATAGGATCTCGAACCCGTGGGCAACACCAACACCGGAGCTGTAGTCAAGGTAGTCTTGAGCTTCTGAAAGCTAAACCCACACTCATCTGACCACCTGAATGGGGCACCCTTCTGGGTCAATCAAGTAAATGGGGCTGTGATGGATGAAAATCCCTCCACGAACCGGCGATAATAACCCACCAAACCTAAGAAGCCTAAATCTCTATAGCTGAAATAGGTCTAGGCCAGTTCTGAATTGCCTCAATCTTCATAGAAACTACTTTAATGGCCTTGGCACATACAACATGCCCCAAAAAGGCAACTGAGTCCAACCAAAACTCGCACTTTGAAAACTTGGCGTACAACTGAATAGCTCTTAGGGTCTGAAGTACCACCTGAAGATACTACTCATGGTCCTCTCGACTGCGGGAGTAGATCAAGATATCATAAATGAAGACGATCATAAAAGAATTTAAATAGGGCTTAAATACCTGATTCATCAAATCCATAAATGATGCTGGGGCATTTGTCAAGCCAAATGACATCACTAGGAACTCATAATGCATGTACCAGGTCTGAAAAGCTATCTTAGGGACATCCGATGCCCTAATCTTCAACTTATGGTAGCCAGACTGCAAATCAATCTTCAAAAACACTTTGGCACCCTCAAGCTGATCAAATAAATCATCAATCCTTGGCAGGGATATTTATTCTTGATGGTGACTTTGTTCAACTGCCGATAATATATACACATTCGCATGGAACCATCCTTTTTCTTCACAAACAACATTGGCGCACCCCAGGGCGAGACACTAGGTCTAATGAATCATTTATCAAGAAAATCATGCAACTGCTCCTTCAGTTCCTTCAACTCAGGTGGCGCCATACGATATGGTGGAATAGAAATGGGCCGAGTGCCCGGAGACAAGTCAACACAAAAATCAATATCCCTGTCGGGTGGCATCCCTGGCAAATTTGCAGGAAACACCTCTGGAAATTCACGCACAACAAGTATTGACTCCATGGAAGGAATCTCCGCACTAAAATCACGAACATAGGCCAAATAAGCTAGACATCCCTTCTCGACCATATGTCGAGCCTTCACATAAGAAATAACCTTGCTAATAGAATGGCCAGGAGTCCCCCTCCACTCTAATCGGGGAAACCCCGGCATGGCTAAGGTCACCGTCTTGGCATGACAGTCCAATATAGCATGATACGGTGACAGCCAATCCATGCCCAAAATAACGTCAAAGTCCACCATATCAAAAAGTAGGAGATCTACACTAGTCTCAAGGCTCCCGATAGAAATCATACATGAGCGATAAACACGATTTACAGGCGTACACATATGCCGGATCACGCAAAGAATCACGAGAAATAGTCAAATATGAAGCAAAATAGGATGACACGTAAGAATAAGCAGAGCCCGGATCAAATAAAACTGAAGCATCTCTATGGCAAACCGTAACAATACCGCTGATGACAGAGTCAGATGACTCTGCCTTAGGTCTAGCAAGAAATGCATAAAAACAAGGATGGGCCCCACTACTGTGACCTCCGCCCCATGGGCGACCCCTAGCTGGCTAGCCTCTACCTCTAATGGCCTGACCCCCACCTCTAACAACCTGACCCCCGCCTCTAGTTGGCTGTGCGGGCGATGGAGCAACCGGTGCCGGCATGATGGCACGAGAACCTTGATGAGGTCTGCTACTCGTCAATCTAGAGCAATACATTCTTATGTGACCTATGCCCCCACACTCAACGCACTCTCTCGACTGCTAAAGCCACTGAAGCTGAGACTGACCCTGACGCCCCGAATAACCGAAGTAGTAACTCTGAAGCGGTGGTGCATTGATAGGAGCTAAAGGTGCACTGATTGTTTGGTTTCTTAGGATGATACCCATAAGAACCATGACCGCCCAAAGCACCGGGGGCTACCTGAAGAGTTGAATGAATCGTCCTAGGAGGATAGCCTCTACCAAAAGAACCCCTGTCTCCAGATGAGGCACCACTGAAGCCACCGAAATGACGAGGCCTCTTCTCATATGTCGAACCTATATCTTGATGATGAACCATCTCGATCCGTCTAGCAATCTCTACTGCCCTCTGGAAAGAAATATCATCCCCCGTCTCCTTGGCCATCTGAAGCCTGATGCCGAAGGTAAGACCATCAATAAACCTCCTCACCCTCTCTCTATCTGTAGGAATCAACATAGCTACATGACGGGCTAGGTCTACAAATTTGGTCTTGTACTAGGTGACGGTCATACCACCCTGCTGAAGGCGCTCGAACTGCCTACAGTACTCCTCCCTCAGAGTGAAAGGAATATACTTCTCCAGAAATAGCTGTGAAAACTAATCCCAGGTAAATGAAGGTGAGCCAGCTGGTTTGTTCCTCTCAAATCCTACCACCACCTCTTGGTAGAACCGGTCATCTAGAACACTACAAAGTAGACCCCATTGGTCTCAACAATACTCATATTGCACAATTCCTCATGGAAGTGGTCCAAGTAGTGTTGGGTCCTTAGAGGGTGCACCACTATAATGAATAGGAAAGAGATCAGTGAACTTATCCAATCTCATCAATCCCTCAGAAGACATCGCAGGCTTCTCCCCGGGCTGTGTAGAAACTACGGGCTGAACAACCCCAACTGTTGGAGCTGCTGGAGTCTGGTATTGGGGAGCCTTCTGCTCCAGAGAGTGAGTGGCAGGAGTCTGTGTTCTTCCCCTAGCCCGAGAGACGGCTGGTGCCAAAGGAAATGCCCCGGTCTAAGCCACACTCTCCATGAGTTTAACTAAGCGAACTACAGCGTCCTGAAGTACGGGAGTGGCTATGTATCCCTCTAGGACTTGAGCGTGTCCGACTGGTGCGGCCTAAACTGGGACCTCCTCCTGTGGTCAGGCTGAGGATCAACCATGGGTGTTGCTGTTGCTCGTGCTCTAGGCTGAGCTCTGCCTCTGCCTCGACCTCGGCCCCTACCCCTAGTAGTGGCTGCAATAGGGGGCTCTAGCTCCTGTCCGGCTGTAGACGTTATACGAGTTCTCACCATCTACGAGAGAACAAGAGTGGAATGGTTCAAACTTTAATAATGGAAATAAACCGTATGATAAAATAAAGAAATAAGTGAAATTTTTCTAAATCCTTATAGCCTCTGAAAGATAAGTACAGACGTCTCCGTACTGATCACCAGACTCTACCACGCTTTCTCATGACTCGTGAGACCTGGACGACCTAGTGTTCTAATACTAACTTGTCACATCCCATATTTTCCACCCTCGGGACCGTGACGGTGCCTAACATTTCACTTGCTAGGCAAGCCAACGTTAGCTATATTTTTAACCACTTTTAACAATTTAAATCAAATGACTATAATAAAGTTGAATAGTCTGAAATAAGGTGATAACTAATAAACGACGTAATCCAAATACAATTCCAAAACTGGTGTCATGAATACATGAGCGTCTAGAGTACTACAAATAATAGTTTGAATAAAAATAAGCAGCTAAGATGATACAGAAGGGGACTTCAGGGCTGCGGTGTCGTGCAACTATACCTCAATTCTCCACTAATGGCTAGATCCGAGCAAATCTCACTCAGCACTGCTGGAACCAACTCTAGTATCTGCACAATAAGTGTAGAATGTAGTATGAGTACAACCAACCCTATGTACTCTGTAAGTGCCAAGCCTAACCTCGACGCAGTAGTGACGAGGCTAAGGCAGGTCACTTACAACAACCTGTACGCGATATTAATAATAATAGGAAAAGCAGGAAATGGAAATAAAGCAGTTAACTCACAAAAATAAACTCGAAATCTAACTACCATAGAGCCCAAAATAACAAGTCTCATAAACTCATCTCAACATACCGACACAAATCAATAAGTCACAAACAAACACATCATACACAATCCGTTGCGGCGCACAACTTGATCCCACCATATCATCATCTCTCAATATCATAATCCATCCTTATTCCGCCATTTTAATTCATTACCTTTCGATTTCCACTGTGTTATACAACCCGCTCCCCAAATAATTTCAATCAACAATAGCAAATCAACTACAAAAATTTACAAGAATTTCTACATCGAGAGAGTAAATGTACGAGGAAATGAAGTATCACATAATGATAAAAGAATCTCTAACAACTCGAATATCTCAACTTTACCAACTCATTGGTATCTACCAATTAACAAGTCATACAAGTGAAACTACGTTATAGAAGGCAACAAATATTACAAAACTATAAGGCAAGTGAGGCCTATGATAATTTAGATATGCAAGTAAAGAAAGTAGAGACAAGTAGCAAATAAGCATGAAATCATGAAAGGGATGGACAATTAAATATAAATATAACTAAATTACAAGTAACAATTACGGCATGAAACAAGATAAATCATGAAGTAACAAAAATATAGAAGCAAGTACCATAACGGCGCATATACACTCGCCACCTCGCATATACCCCGTTTCCCACATAATTCACATAACATGTAATTAAAGATTTTCTAATTCCCTCAAATCAAGGTTAGACCCAACACTTACCTCACTCCGCAACTCAAGGAACCAATCAACCACGACTTTACCATTTGAAAAAGCCTCCAAACCAATAAAATCTAGAAAATTATTAACCAAATAATTCAAAATAAGCGTTAGATACTACCCACAAATGAAAGAGGTTCAATTTTGACCATTTTTTAAAAAGTCAACCCCAAGATCACTTGGTCAAAACTTGAGATTCGGACCAAAACCGGATTACCCATTCATCCTCGAGCCCGATTATGTGATATGTTTAAAAATCCAACCTCAATTCGTGGTCTAAATCTCATTTTACAAAAATCTCCTAATTTCTACCATGAAAATCCTAAATTTGATGTTGAAATCTCATGAAATAAAATGAGAAATTGAAAGGAAATGGATTAAAGTCACTTACCAATGAATTTGAAAAGAAAAGCCTCTTGAGAAATCGCCTCTGGAGTATTTAGGGTTGAGAAATACTGTGAAATGAGCTAACTCCCTTTTTTCTCTCTTTTACCCAGTTGCAAGTGTCGTAATTTCGGAGTCATGTTCGCAATTGCAAACACCACAAATTTGAGACAAGGGTCGCAAATGCAAACCCTGCCTCAGAGCCACAAAAGTCGCAAATGCGACAAAATTATCGCAAATGCGAAGTTCCCACCTTCGCAAATGCGACCATCACCTTCGCAATTGCAAAGGAGTCCAGTTTTTGCCAGGTATCGCGAATGCGATCCCTGAGCTGTTTGCAATTGCGAACCATTTCCTAGGATTTGCGAGGTTACCCAATCCCAGGCACTTCTCACAAACGCGAACATTTGTTCACAAAAGTGAGACTCGCAATTGCGAGTCATACCTCACAAATACGAGATCTGCAGCAGAACACCAGCAACAGAAGTGCACCAGCTATCTTCACATTAGCAAAACACATTTGAAACACGTTTGAAACTCACCTGAGCCCCTCGAGCTCCAAACCAACCATGCACACAATTTGAATAACATCATACAAACTTGGTCGTGCAATCAAATCACCAAAATAACATCAAAATCAATAACTCAACCCTCAACATAAATGAAATTTCAAAGTAAAACTAAGAGCATTATATTCATATGTAATGAATCATGTCAAATCAATTCCGAATCAAATAGCGTTACGAACTATTCAAGTTTCAACATCAAAATCCGAACCTGTTAGCTAAGAAGTCTTACGATCAAACTTAGTAAATTCTCAAACTTTTTCAAAATGCTAGTTTTCGGCAAAATGAGTCAAATTAATTTAGGGACCTCCAATTTTAATAACGGGCATACACCCAAGTCCAAAATCACAATACGGACCTACGGAATCGTCAAAACATCGATCCGAGGTCATTTTCATAAAATATTGACCGTGGTCAATTCAAGTTATTTTTAAAGCCAAAAATCATGTTTTTTTAAATATTTTCACATAAAAGCTTTTCACATATTGACACGGACCATGCAACAAACTATAGATAACTTGACAGGCCAGCTCAACGTTGTCAATGCTACTTTACAAGGCCTGCTTCGAGGAGGGGGGAACCAAATCAGGGGTGCTGTGAACTTCGCCCCCGCGACACAAAAACTGAAAATTCCCGAGCCAAATCCATATAGTGGAGCTTAGAATGCCAAAGAAGTGGAAAATTTCATGTTCCAGTGCCATACGGATGATGAATCTGATGATGCGGACCAGACCAAACCAGTAGGTGCCTTCAATGCAATTGTTGGCTCTTTTTCTGAAGCCTTAGCGGGAACCAGTGCGGGTATCCGTAAGAAGAAGGACCCTTGCCCAATCAACAAGAAAGGGAAAAAGAAGGCGGATGAGAGGACTCCTCTTAAACAAGAGAAGACCTTAATGTTCGTCGAGATGAAGGTAAATGGCAAACCCATTCGGGCGATGATAGACACGGGTGCGACCCATAACTATTTAGCCTCGACTCAGGTGGAGCGCCTTGGCCTAGTTGTAGGAAAGGGTAGAGGTCGTGTCAAGGCTATCAACTCACCCCCTCAGCTAGTTGGTGGAATAGCCAGAGAAGTACCATTGGCCCTTATGAAGGAAAATTCAACATGAGGGTGGTGGTTCATAGACGACTTCGAGTTGATAGTGGGGTTTGAATTCCTGAGGCAAACCAACACCATGCCCGTGCCGTATGCAGACATGCTACTGATGATGGGAACAAATGGGTCCAATCCTTGCACCATCCCGTGCAAGCCCATGAAGATGGCCGCTGAAAACATCTCAGCCTTGCAGTTAAAGAAGGGGATAAAAAAACATGAACCTACGTTCTTAGCTACCCTATCCATTGAAGATACAGAACGCTCCTCGGGTCCTCTTCATGCACCCGTGAAGGAGCTGCTACTGGAATTTAAAGACGCCATGCCACAAGACATGCCAAAGCGACTCCCGCCTAGGTGCACCGTGGACCATGAGATTGAGTTGGTGTCGGGTGCGAAGCCACCTGCCAGGCGCCATATAGAATGTCACAACCGGAACTCACCGAGCTTCGGAGACAATTGACGGAAATGCTAGACACAGGGATCATCGTACCCTCCAAGTCCCCATATGGGTCCCCTGTGCTATTCCAAAAGAAACATGATGGAAGTTTACGACTCTGTGTGGATTATTGGGCTCTAAAGAAAATCACTGTGAAGAACAAGTATTCTATTCCGCTCATAGTAGACTTGTTAAACAGATTGGGTGGTGCGACGGTGTTCACCAAAATAGACCTGAAGATAGGTTATTGGCAAGTTCGGATTGCAGAGGGCGATGAACACAAGATGACTTGCGTGACAAGATATTGGTCATACAAATTCCTGGTTATGTCATTCGGGTTGACTAATGCACCAGCCACATTTTGCACCCTGATGAACCAAGTCTTTCAGGAATACATTGACGAATTCGTGGTGGTTAACTTGGATGACATTGTCGTATATAGCCAGACACTAGAAGAACACTTGGAGAACTTGCAGAAGGTCCTAACACGATTGCGGGAGCACAAAGTATATTCGAAGTTGTCCAAATGCTCCTTTGCTCAAAACCAAATCGACTTCCTCGGGCATGTCATTGAGGAAGGGCGGATCAAGATGGACCAACAGAAGATTCAAGCTATCACATATTGGTTTCCGTCTAAGGATGTCCACGCCTTGAGGGCGTTCCTTGGCCTATGCAACTTCTATCGTCGTTTTATGAAGAATTACTCCCTCATCGTAGTGCCACTGATAGAACTTCTTAAGAAGGTCACGCCTTGGGATTGGGGACCCAGGTGAGCGGAGGCCTTCAATGCATTGAAAGTGGCTATGTCTAGTAGCCCCGTCTTGGCCCTCCCTGATTTGGCCAAGCCATTCGAGGTACAAATAGATGCCTCCAACTATGCACTTGGTGTTGCTACAAGAAGGGCATCCCGTAGCGCACGAGAGCCGGAAGATGAAGGATGCAGAGCGGTGCTATGCCGCCCATGAGAAGGAATTATTGGCTGACGTCCATTGCCTACGCCTTTGGAGGCATTATCTGCTGGGAACCCCGTTCGTGGTCAACACAGACGACACAGTTGTTAGTCATTTCATGATTCAACCGAAGCTAAATGGTCGACAGGCTAGGTGGCAGGAACTCCTAGCGAAATTTCACTTCAACCTGAAGTACCACAGTGGGAAGACTAATCATGTTGCCGATGCACTCAGTCGGAGAGCGGATCTAGCATCAGTGTGCATACTCGCCACCCTAAGGGGGAGCAAAGTAGCCACCACCATAAAAAACCAGATACAGGGTCTACTCATCAAGGATCTTGTTGCACAGTATTTGGTTAATTTGGTTGATTAAGGCAATACTCGCCAATTTTACGCAGAAAATGGTTTCCTGAAAGTGAAAGAAAACTGACTTTATGTTCCCAAAGGAGGAGATCTGCGAAGGACCCTTCTGGCGGAATCCACGACACTTTGTGGGCCGGTCAACCTGGTGAAGAATGCACCATGGCGTTACTTCGCCGTGCATATTATTGGCCTCAAATGGCCGATGACGTCGCTCAGTATGTGAAGACTTATCTAGTATGCCAGAAGGACAAGTCGGACCATCTGACACAAGTAGGACTCTTGGAACCACTGGCTGTCCCAAAGAGACCTTGGGAGAGCGTTTCACTGGATTTCATCACCGGATTGCCCAAGGTCAGGGATCTCACAACTATCTTGGTTGTAGTGGATTGATTTTCCAAGTATGCTACCTTTATAGCAGCCCCACAGTATATATCAACAGAAGATACAGCTCGACTCTTCTTATCTCATATCGTCAAATATTGGGGCCTGCCCAAAGACATTGTTAGTGATCGCGGCTCGCGCTTCACTAGCAACTTTTAGACTCAACTCTTTAAGTGCCTTGGGTCAAAATTAAGCCATGGTTCAAGTTTTTATCCGCAATCTGATAGCCAGACGGAGCAGTTCAATGGCATGCTGGACGAATATCTCCGCCACTTTGTAAATGGATCGCAGAAGAACTGGGTGAAACTTTTGGATGCAGCTCAACTGTGTTTCAATTCATAAAAGAGCTCTAGTACCAACAAGAGTGCTTTTGAAATTGTTACCGGACAGCAACCGCTACTCCAACACACTATGAATGCACCAAACATGTCAAAATCTCCTCGAGCTGCTAGCTTGTCAAGAGAATGGAAGCGAAATTTAGAGATAGTGCGGAGCTATCTTGTCAAAGCCCAAAAGCGGATGAAGAGGCATGCTGATCAAAATCGTCGCTTTGTTGAGTATCAGGTAGGAGACAAAGTGATGGTCAAAATTTCAAAGCGGTACTTGTTTGCGGGAGTCCATGACCCTCGCCTATTGCAAAAATATATTGGACCCTTGTCCATTAAAAAGCGCATTGGGAAAGTTGCATACCGGGTGGATACCCCAGCTTGGTAGAAAATTCATCCCGTCTTCCATGTCAGTCTCCTGAAACCTTTTTGGGAAGATACGGAGGATCCCTCACGGAGCCAACTTACAATACCCAGTATTCGAGGCCCCAATTCAACAGGGAAAAGGTGTGCTGAAGCTATTCTTGATGATAGAGTGATTCATGCCTCAAGGAAAGATCACCAAGAGTTCTAGGTGAAATGGCAGGGACGTGATGCAGAGAAGAATACTTGAGAGAGGGGGGCAAACCTCAAAGCCTACAAGAGCCTAATTGATGACTACCTTACAAGTAAGGCGTCGAGGACGTCGCCAACTCAGGTGGGGGAGAATGTCATGGGCGGCTTTCCAGCCATGCCCCATGACCCCTTGGACGCATCCCGTGGCGTCCTGGCAAGCCTCCCAACGCCCAGCGCCACGGTCGGCCCCGTGGTCTCGGCAGCTCTAAGTGACAAGCGCGCAGGCGACTCTGTCACCCCACTGATAATCAGCGCCAGCACCCAGCCATAGGCAGATGCCACAGCGCCGCGCGCGGGGACCCTGATGCTAATGACAAAGTTGCTGCAAACAGACTTGTTTCTACCTTGTAGAAGACTAAGTCCTTTTCATTGTAAATATAGAGTAGATTTACTTTATTTTCTTTTAGTATGCATCTACAGCTTTCATAGGTCAACTCATGTAACTTTGATTTTTTTTTTTTAAGCATTATTAGGGGGGGATCAAGCATTCAAAACTTTCTAGCAAGCAAACAATTCTCTGTACTGGTGTCTCTCCCCCTCGACACCGAGTAGCTTTTCTGTAATAGCTTTCATTTATACAATCAAGCATTCTTTCTCAATTCTCTCTTCTATTCTCAGCTGCTCACGACATTGGTTTTCCGTAAGCACTAACAATCTAGTCTAGCGTACGGAGGGGACCTCAGTTGGCGGACAACAATCGTACTGACATCGATTGCTTAGCCTTACGTTGCCCTTCCAAAGAACCTCAGGAAGGCACCGTGTAATGTATAGGATGTTCGTTGATCTATATTTTCACCTTTTGAAGTTAAGAAAGTTCAGTTATTAGAGCATTTTTCATATTTGCAGAAATACAATTTCTTGATAATTTTTTAAATTTTCGTAGTTAGGTATTTTGAATATAATTATCACTCCTAAGGGATGTGGTGGAACAAAGATCTCTTCACTAGGAGCGTTAAGATAGAGAAATTATTTTTCCATGGTACACTTGTTCTTTTTCCTACTTGTGGATTGTTGCGATCTAACTTTTAATTAAGAAAAAAAAACTTTACATCATTCTTGTAACACAGGTCTTGGCTTCACATAACAAATTGCAGTTGTTTTTGAACTTTACCATATTTTGACTTAGAACATGCCATTTAAACTGAGGCTATGATATGTTTTATGGAAGTAAAAAGTATATAAAACACAATAACAAATAACTAAGAGAAAATAAACAAGCAACGAATTTTTGGAAAACGTTTAAAATTTTTTTGTGTAAATATCTTTTTTGAATAAAACCGGACTTACTTTTGAAAAAAAAACTAAAATACTACGTCCATGGGAGTCTTGGCGTAACTGGTAAAGTTGTTGCCATGTGACTAGGAGGTCACGAGTTCAAGCCGTGGAAATAGCCTCTTGCAGAAATGCAGGGTAAGGTTGCATACAATAGACCCTTGTGGTCCGGCCCTTCATCGGATACCGCTCGCGCATAGCGGGAGCTTATTGCACCGGACTGCATATTCTAAATTTTGATTTTAACTTTTTCAAGATTTGTATTTCTTGATATGAGGTACACTCGCATTGCACGTACCCTAAGACTAGGGATATTGCAGAAAGCTGTATAATTTTTGTATATTACAAAAAATATACAAATTTTATATATTTTTTCGGCTATTATTTTTACAGCGGCTATACTATGTCATTTTTTCCTAAAACTATAGTACTATATTTAAAGCACGAAGCCCCTTAGTGAAATGTCGCTTGCCCTTTTTACCCTTTAAAAAAGGATTTCACACTAGATAAAATAATCATTTGATTAATTCCCAGTTGATTAGGACTTTTAAAATCAACTAAACTTTATAAAGTAATTTTCTTCTTATTTGAACTATGTATTTGTTGCTCCCTAACGCACACACAAGTATACGTGGTCGACAAGTAATATAGGATTATAAGTCCAGGTTGTCGTACCCACAGGGACTTAAATTAACTACTTTCTAACGAGCTAATACTGTTAATTAAACAAGCAAAGTCGAGTTTCAATAGATGGATTATTCTAAACTATAATTCTAATTTATATCTAATAATTGCAAGGAACAAATTACGTGTTGTGTAATCAATAAAACAAATATTCCAGGGTTGTGATTATTTTACCAATCCTATTGTGTTCTAATTAACTTCCCGTTCATATAATTCATGTATGGTTGTTAATTAATCGATAAACATATTCATAGCCTTCTTCCGAAGTACTATTCGCCTATTCTTAATTAGATTAACACCTATATTCCTATGGAATTAATCTATCAAGAATGCAATAAAAACACGATATTCAATTAAGCAGGGTGATTAAGTATATTCCTATCCTAACCACGAATCCGCCCCCTTTAAAAGGTTAAGAACATGCTTTCTCCAATTTTCTTCTAATCTAAGCGTAGTTTTCCCAAACATAGCATAGATAATTGATAGAACTCAATTGATGGCCAAAACAATTAAGCAATTAGGCATAGAATTGAAGAAACAACCATATGATTATG
>MCJB01001337.1:16258-45697 GCA_002018475.1 Nicotiana obtusifolia | reverse complement strand
CACTCATGTTCAGAATAATCAAAAGATAGAGTATTGAAAAACTAATAAAAATACTAGACAGAGATGAAGACTGATGATTGATTGCTTTTTTTTGCGATGTTCCGTAGCGTTCTAGACTCCAAAATCACGTTCTCCCCTTTCCTATTAGGTTTGGAGGTGTTTATATAGGAGTTGGGAAGGGTTGGGGTCGAATTAGTGGACTCCTAGACGGATTAGGACGAATTCCCGAAGTCGGTGCCCTGGCTGACGCCAGGCGCCCCCAGGGCGCTGCATCCAGTGACTTTCTCCTGGTTTCTGCCTCCAGCGCCATAGGTGGCGCTAGGCGCTGCCTGTGGCGCCCAATGCCTCTTGGTCCGTTTTCGTCTCGTTTTTGCTCGTTTCTTGCCCGTTTTGCCCCCAATTGCTCCCGACTCATTCCTACACACAAAAACACATTATATTAACATGAATCGAAGCAATTAACATCCCAATTTCATAAAACAAGAGCCAAATATAAGGTGATCTACATAGACTTTTATATCTTTTATGCCAAACATCAACACTCCACACTTAGATTCTTGCTCGCCCTCGAGCAATGGGGTTATATACAACCTTCCCAACTACCAAACTCTTAATATTATCGTGGAACATTCGACTTTTCAAACAAACCATACTCTTGAACACAATCAATACTAGCAAATAAGCATGAACACATACTTAATCCATATAATGCCCATAAAGTCCACTTAAGCACAATAATTCAATAACATCCAATAACCCAATTGTCACCACCCAACCTCAAAATCCGACTTGCCACATTAAGCAATTTCAATGCATATACTTACCTAACAAGACAATTTATACATTACCAGTTGCTCATGAAATCATGTGCCCTCACCAAAATCTGAAGAGTGAGCATATATGAATAAAATCACACACAATGGAACAACATACCCTCACTCTCACAAAGAACTCATATGCTTCCCGTAAAATACCATAAGCTTGCCCGTAGTGTAGATTTTCACTAAATGAGTCAGTCAAATCTAAGATCAACTAGGACTTTTAAGGTTGTAATGTAGGCTAGGGGACGGGTAGGATATATTTGGTAATAGTGGCTAGTCCTCCTAAGCACTTAATACACTACAATCAATAATTGAACACTTTTCTTCTTTCAATTACTAAACTTGTCTCATATACATAGCCTTTCTTTTTCAACTCAGCAATTCTATCATTTCACTAGCACAAACCAATAGGAGGTATTTTCTCTATATATTTCTTTTCTTACTAAACAAAATTCTTTTTTCTTTTTTTGTCTCTTTTTTTTTCTTTTCTTTTCACACTCCATACAAATTTTCATCAGCTAGTGATTCTTAATTTTAGCTTCATTGCACCGACAAGTCCTTTCACGGTTCCATTCATAATCAAGACAATCCCCCTAACTCTACCCTTACTTCTTTTAGCGACTAAGTGCCTTAGGAGGTAAAGGTTCAAATAAGGTCTGAATTAAGAACAAAATAAGGAAATAGCTTGTAATGTAGGTACCAAAGAAAAAGGCCTATAGGCTCAAAGGGGCTAGCAATGGACAAATTTATATTTGATGTAACAAGCACATCCATAATCAAACAAGAAAGTGCCTATATCATTTCTTAGATTAGCCCAACTTACAATTTCGCTTCAATTAACACACGGGGCAAGTTCTAGATTATACAGGATAGCACAGAGAATCAAAACCTCACTCACACAATGCACATGACTCAATCACGACAGTTCTGTTCAAATTTCAAGTCAAGCAAGCATATATAATTGAAACAATTAAGCAGTAATTACACTATATGGTATACAAGTCAACGATTGAGAAGAGGTGTCACAAATTGGGCTGTTTTTCCTTAGGCTTATAATTAAACGGGAAGTGGATCATGTGTCATAGCCTATTGTACTAGCATAAACCATGTCAAGAAGTATTGCAATATATCCCAGTTCTTCCTAAAATTAGTCCTAAAAAGAAATTAAATTGCCCGGTTCGAGCTACATCCTTGGAAAAGAACCTGTGCCATATGAAAAGCCAAGGAATTTTACCTAACTATCCTACAAAAAAAAAATTGTTATTTTTAATCGAACTTTATCCCTCAAGAAAAAGATCCATCGTCGGGAAAAATCTGAATTTTTTTTTCAAAAATTGTCAGTTTATACATTAAAAATTAGTTTATACACTAAAAAAAATAATAACAATACAACTATTAAAAAGACCAAAATAAAACTAAATCATCCATGATATACATTCACAACACTCACAACACAGGTATTTCCCCACCTCACACTTAAATAATGCATCGCCCCTCGATGCATGCAAACATGTAAAATAGAGCAGGGTGAGAAGAAAACTCCCTGTTTGCGCTTTCTTTAGGGACCTTTTAAAGGTGGTGGAGGAGGTTCCAACGCTTGTACCTTTGCTAATGTTGTCACGGGCCATATTATCCTGCAACACAAGTAAACAGGAATGTGAGCAATGTTCAAAACATATGCCATAGGTTGGCATGCAAATTGTCACATGACCCCACACTTAAAATCGAAGCATAAGTACAAGTGTTGAGCCATAGTATCCCGACCCCACACTTAAAATCGTGGAACATTCTGCCTGGCAGCGCCGGGCACTGTTTCCCGATTTTTTTTTTTTTTTTTAATTACCGTTATACAACTTACATGTCCTACAACATTACACCTAATAATTCTATATGTATACATCAATTGTATTACCCTATCTAGTCTAAAAGAATAAATCAAGAAGTTAAACTAGGAAAGCGATAAAAATTGGGTTGCCTCCCAACAAGCGCCTGATTTAACGTCGCGGCACGACTCAGATTCTTGCTATCAATCTGGCTTGATGTCTAGCCTTCGAGCTTCTTCAACAGATGGCTTGAGATGGGTCAGAGTGACAGGCCTTTTCAACTCTTCTGCTTTTCTGAACCCCGGGACATGATTGCTGGAAATATCCAGTACTTTCTTAATTTCTTCCGTCATTCCATCTTTACTCTTTTTCACATTCCCAATCAATGCTCGTTCAATAGGATCAACTGGGCTCATGTAAGGCACTAATGATGTGGAAGCATTCACCACCACCGAGATCATTGATAACTCTTCATAATGGGTTGGCAGCCGGAGTGCTTTATACACATTAAATACTTTTCCTTGAGTCACCCACTCGCATCGTCATTTTATCCTCGCAGGCATCGATAATGGCGCGTCCTGTGGCTAGGAATGGACGCCTCAAAATAAATGGGACGTCCTGATCTGGCTCGTAATCTAAGATGATGAAATCAGCAGGAAATATGAATGAGCCAACTTGGACTAGGACGTCTTCAATCACTCCCTCCGGATAGGCCAAGGAGCGGTCTGCCAACTGTAATATAACTGTCGTTGGGCGTGGGTCACCCAACCCCAACTTTCTGAACACTGAGAGTGGTATCAAGTTTATACTCGCTCCAAGATCACATAACGCTCTTCCTACAGCATGTTTCCCGATTGAAATTTGAATGGTGAAGCAGCCCGGATCCTTCAATTTCTGTGGTAGCTTACCTTGAATTCTCGGACTACATTCCTAGGTAAGAGCCACAGTTTCAAATTTAGTCAATCTCCTTTTATTGGCCACAATATCCTTGATATACTTTGCGTATTTAGGCACCTCTTGCAGTATGTCAACCAATGGAATGTTGATTTGTACCTGTTTTAGAATTTCAAGGAACTTTTTGTATACCTCATTATCTCTCAACTTCTGTAACCTTTGTGGAAATGGAGGTGGGGGCTTGCAATCAATTGTGGGGGTTGCTTAGCTCCTTCCTCTTCAACCAATTTCTCAACCTCTTTAGCCTTCTCTGCTGTTACTTCGATGGTGATTGGTTTTTCATTGAAGGTCACCTACTTCTTCTTTTTCGATTCTACCTCTTATAACTGTCTCCCGTTCCTCAATGAGACCGCATTCAGTGCTGCCCTTGGGTTAGCTTCAGTATCGCTGGGTAGTGCTCCAGCTGGTCGAGTATTTTGAGCCCCGACCAGCTGTCCCAACTGGCGTTCCATATTCCTCACTGTTGTGGTGAGGGTTTGGTATTCAGTTCTGAATTGCTTGTTGTCCTGCACCAGCTGCTTTAACAACTCATTCGTATTATCATCTGATTGTGGAGATTGCCCTTGTGGTTGGTTATAATTCCCTTGCGGTCTGCCTGTATTCTGTTGCTGCTGATGACCATCCCATGAAAAGTTGGGATGATTCCTCCAATTTGGATTGTAGGAATTCCTATATTGTGTATTCTGATTTACGGGCCCCCTGTTTTGTTGTCCCACATAATATATGGATTCTGGATTGGTGGGGCACATATCACTTGTGTGGTTGTCACCACACATCTCACAGCATAATGACATTTGTAGGACCTGCTGTCTTGGTTGAACCTGCTGCATCGTCATTCTGTTTATCTGATTGGCCAGTTTAGCCATCTCTGCTCTCATAACTGCAAGGTCATCCAATTCGATCAACCCAGCTCCCTTTTGTTTAATGGCTCTGCGCGAGTCACCGTCACCTTGCCAATTATGATCATTGGCCGTGAAATTGTTTAGTAGGAGTTGGATTTCACTATACGGCTTGGCCATGCAACTGCCCCCGCACGCTGAGTCAAGGTTCATTTTTGAAGCTTCATCTAGCCCATCAACAAATGTGTGTCCCAAGACCTCATCTGTCTGGCAATGGTGTGGACAGTCCCTAAGCAGCTTCTTATACCTTTCCCATGCCTGTCGAAGAGTTTCTCCTTCCCGTTGTTCAAATCCCAAAATCTGGCTTCTCAGTGACTTGGTCTTCTTGGTTGGAAAGAATTTGATCAGAAATTTTCTGGCCAGGTCATCCCATGTGTAAATACTGTTGGCAAGCTCCTTTTGCAACCACTCTTTTGCTTCCCCCAGTAGAGAAAAGGGAAACAATGTCAACCTCACATAATCTTTTGACACATTTGGATAATTGTAAGTGTCCGTGATTTCCAAAAAGTTCTAAATATGTCGTTGTGGGTCTTCGTGCAACAGTCCCACATACTGCCCTGTAGACTGGATTAGCTGCACCATGTATTGCTTTAACTCAAAGTGCCCTGTGATTTCAGGCTTGACAATCGCCTGAGTCATATTGGCAAGATTTGGTCTTGCAGCTTCAATTACTGCTCTTTCTGTGTTCCCTGCCATCTCAATTGGCTGTGGTTGAACAACAATGTCCAACTCTCCGTTAATTCTGATTCTGGCTTCTACTTCCCTCCTTATCTTGTGTAGTGTTCGTTCAATCTCTGGATCAAAAGGGAGAAGGTTGTTTGCGCTTCCACTTCTCCGCATTCAATAGAAGGACCTGTTTGTGCAAACAACGTAAGCCAATTAGTGAAACTTGAATAAATAACAAATATAAGCTGAAGTTGGTAAAGTAGCAGATTTTTAAGTCCCCGGCAACGGCGCCAAAAACTTGTTGCTCCCTAACGCGCACGCAAGTATACGTGGTCGACAAGTAATATAGGATTATGAGTCCAGGTTGTCGTACCCACAGGGACTTAAAATAACTACTTTCTAACGAGCTAATACTGTTAATTAAACAAGCAAAGTCGAGTTTCAATAGATGGATTATTCTAAACTATAATTCTAATTTATATCTAATAATTGCAAGGAACAAATTACGTGTTGTGTAATCAATAAAACAAATATTCCAGGGTTGTGATTATTTTACCAATCCTATTGTGTTCTAATTAACTTCCCGTTCATATAATTCATGTATGGTTGTTAATTAATCGATAAACATATTCATAGCCTTCTTCCGAAGTACTATTCGCCTATTCTTAATTAGATTAACACCTATATTCCTATGGAATTAATCTATCAAGAATGCAATAAAAACACGATATTCAATTAAGCAGGGTGATTAAGTATATTCTTATCCTAATCACGAATCTGCCCCCTTTAAAAGGTTAAGAACATGCTTTCTCCAGTTCTCTTCTAATCTAAGCGTAGTTTTCCCAAACATAGCATAGATAATTAATAGAACTCAATTGATGGCCAAAACAATTAAGCAATTAGGCATAGAATTGAAGAAACAACCATATGATTATGAACTATAAACAAGAAATTGTCAACTTCGAATCACAATATTCATGGCTAATCACAACCCCAGAACAAGGGATGATTAGCCACTCATGTTCAGAATAATCAAAAGATAGAGTATTGAAAAACTAATAAAAATACTAGACAGAGATGAAGACTGATGATTGATTGCTTTTTTTTGCGATGTTCCGTAGCGTTCTAGACTCCAAAATCACGTTCTCCCCTTTCCTATTAGGTTTGGAGGTGTTTATATAGGAGTTGGGAAGGGTTGGGGTCGAATTAGTGGACTCCTAGACGGATTAGGACGAATTCCCGAAGTCGGTGCCCTGGCTGACGCCAGGCGCCCCCAGGGCGCTGCATCCAGTGACTTTCTCCTGGTTTCTGCCTCCAGCGCCATAGGTGGCGCTAGGCGCTGCCTGTGGCGCCCAATGCCTCTTGGTCCGTTTTCGTCTCGTTTTTGCTCGTTTCTTGCCCGTTTTGCCCCCAATTGCTCCCGACTCATTCCTACACACAAAAACACATTACATTAACATGAATCAAAGCAATTAACATTCCAATTTCATAAAACAAGAACCAAATATAAGGTGATCTACATAAAATTTTATATCTTTTATGCCAAACATCAGTTTTACCATATTTGTAAACAAAAAGTAATAACACATACACAAAAATAACGTTTTTAGATTAGGAGTCTCTTCTACCTATAAAACATTAATTATTTTACAGGCATATTATCGTGTCTTTGCTGTAAGACTCTGCAATCTCTAGGTCTTCTCTTTTCATAGTGCTCTTGCTTCTGCGATATCTACATTAGACCAAGTTTACATATAAAACTTATGTGCAATTTATACTCTTCAATAATTGCATTGATATCAACATTATCATATATATATATCTGTAGAGTTGTTGTTCATGAGGATTGTTACTTCCGAGACATGTCGGACATGTGTATTTAAAAAATTGAAAGATTGAAATTTGAAGTCCGTGCAAATTTACTATTTCTCAAGTTTAATGGGGTTTTTCACCAAAAAAAAAAAAAAAAAAAGATAGTGCAAAGATGAAAAAAGAAAGAAACAGAAATAATCGACGCAATAAAAGTGTATATTTAAGCTATTTCCTTCAAAATGCGGTGCATATAATTATTAACTACACAAATAATATTTGAACTCCCAAAATATGAAAATATAATTATTTATATAATTATTGAGTCATCTCGATCCACAAGAAAAAATTATATGATTATTTAGTGCTACTAATGCTAATGGAGAAGCCCTTTTATATCGGAAGGGGCTAGAGAAGTCTATGCATGTAGCACAATGCTGTGTTTAGGTTCTTTGTTTTACTTACGTTTGAACTTTTAGCCAATTTAGGACTTCGCTACTTTTATTGAGAACATTTCCATTTTGCAAGTTTCCTACAATAGAAATATTGTTAAAAAGGGTGTTGCAAGAATTAATCATCATATATACAATTCATGTTGCAGATAAGCATTCCCATGACCAGTTTACACTTCACGAATAAGACCACTAAAATTATAACTAGGTTCCCAAAGCTTTGCTATTAAAACTTTTTATTTATATTGATAAGTTCTTTCAAGTTGATAAAATGTTAGACATTTATTTCAATACATTACTTTAGTTCTTCTTGTCGAAAATCTTATTAACATATATAAAGATTTGGGAAGTTTAATTCAATTTTGTAAAATATTAGGAAAAAATTTATTATAGAAAACTTAAAAAATTAAAATTAAAACTTCAAAACTTGAAATTGAGATTTACCACATTACTAATATCATGACGATACAAGGGAAATAATGATTTTTGTTTCTTATAACTAAAAAGGTCAAATAACGAACACAAGAAAATAATGAAGTTTCTAAATATTAGTTGTAATTTTCTGATGGTTATAATTTATAAATGCCTTTGGTAGAGAACTGAATATTAATTATAACTTGAGATAATGAAATGAAAACTTGAAACTTTTGAAAGAAAAATTCTTAATGTTACTATACAGGGGAATTAAAAATAATTTTTAATGCATCACTATATTCTTTACTGATTCTTTTAATGTGTTAGTACTTAAAAAGAAAACTTGAAAATAATGTTTATTGTAATGACAACGAGTTTTTAGTCAAAATTATCCCTTATCTTTAAGGGTAAGTTTAACTTTGTCCTCCAATTATGATTTTGAGCATCAATTGTCCTCTAAGTTTGCAAAAATTGAGCGCCTTTAGTCCAAATATTAGAGAACATAACAACCTTTAGAAAATTAACATTACATGCGCCATCCACGTGATACTTTCCCCTCCAAATCAATCAATTGCCCTCTTCTTTTAAGAATTGTTTGGCTCAAAATTACAACTTCCACCGTTCCTCTGTATTCAAACAAGACCCAGATTGCGAGCAAGACCCACATAGCATAATAGCTTCAGCAGAACAATGCTTTAAAGTTCAAACTCAAAACAACATGACAGGATAATTATGGTGCTCTCACCCATCTTTTGTGGACAGGATATCGTATGTGTGAAAGTTTGAAGGAAATTGTATGCCTTCTTTGAATAAGGAAAAATGGAAGACAAACTTTTCTTCTATTTATACTATAGTTCACACAAGGTGTGAGGTCATAGATGACATCATGTGAGTCATTGCTTTGCTATAAATAGCAAGCTTTTGTTTCAGTTGAATACATACCAACAAAGAGAGAAAGAAAGAGCGAGGCATCACAGACAGGATATAAGAAAATAGTCTGTGAGAAAAATAGAGAGTGTGAGCGATATTGTAGTGAGGTGAGAATATTAAAAGATAGTAATTTCTTTTTAGTGTTGTAGTGCTTTTTGGAGTATTTTACTCGGGCCTACAAAGTGTAAAATTTCTTACTATGGTGATATTAGTGGCTCCTCTCGGACCATGGTTTTTCCTTTATTCAGAAGGATTTTTTACGTAAAAATTTTGGTGTCGTTGTTGCTCTTTATTATTCTTATTGATTACCGTATCTCGTTACTACGTTATTATTCTAATGTTATTACCGTGAATATTATTTTCTGTAGGGGATTTATTCCCAACAACTGATATCAGAGCACAGGTTCTGCTCATTCACAAAAATACTTTTTACGGTCGGTAGTACTCTACGCGGTGAAAAAATAAAATATTCAGAGTAAAGTACAAAGTAGTAAAATTTAACGGAGATAGAGGTTTCTCCAGTACATTTTAATGTGTAGACGAGGATGAGAAGAGGGCGAATATGGGAGCCTTATAATTTGGCTAAGAAAGAGGCAAAGCTAGCAGTTACGGCGGTTAAGACTGCAGCTTTTAGTCGTTTGTATGAGGAACTCGAGGGCCGAGGGGGGAATAAGAGGCTGTTTAGGTTAGCCAAGACACGAGAAAGGAAGGCGTGTGACTTGGACCAAGTGAAGTGCATCAAGGACGAAGAAGGTAGAGTTTTGTTGGATGAGAGGCTTATCCGTCGGAGATGGAAGACCTACTTCCATAGTCTCTTGAACGAGGAGGGAGACATGAGCATTGTACTGGGTGATTTAGAACTCTCCGGGAGTCGTTATGACTTTAGGTATTGTAGGTAGATTAGAGTTGATAAGTTGAGGGGGCTATGCGTAAGATGAGCAGGGGCAAAGAGACCAGGTTAGATGAAATTCTGGTGGAGTTTTGAAAAAGTGCGGGCAAGGCAGGCTTGGAGTGGCTCACTAGGTTATTTAATGCCATTTTTAGAAAGAAGAAGATGCCCGAAGAGTGGAGGTGGAGCACGATGGTTCCTGTATACAAGAACAAGGGTGATATCCAAAATTGTAATAACTATCGCGGTATCAAGCTGCTCAGCCGTACTATGAAAATCTGGGAGAGAGTGGTAGAGCTAAGGGTAAGGAGGAGTGTATCTATTTTCGAGAACCAGTTTGGGTTTATGCCTGGGCGTTTAAATACAGAAGCCATCCACCTTGTTACGAGATTGATGGAGCAGTATGGGGAGAGAAAGAAAGACTTGCATATGGTGTTCATCGACTTAGAAAAGGCGTACGATAAAGTTCCAAGAGAGGTTTTGTGGAGATGTGTGGAGGCTAGAGGTGTACATGTTGTCTACGTAGGTTGATTAAGGACATGTATGATGGAGTAAAACCTGAGTGAGGACGGTAGGTGGGGACTCGGACCATTTTTCGGTTATGATGGGGTTGCATCAAGGGTCGGCACTCAGCCCTTTTTTGTTTGCTCTGGTGATGGACATACTGACGCGCCACATCCAAGGGGAGGTTCCGTGGTGCATGCTATTTGCAGATGATATTGTATTGATTGACGAGATGCGAGACAGTTTGAACGTGCAATTAGAGGTATGGAGGCAGACCCTGGAATCTAAAGGTTTCAAGTTGAGCAGGACCAAGACAGAATACTTGGAGTGTATGTTCAGTGGCGAGACTCAAGGAGGAGAAGGGGAGGTGAGGCTGGACTCGCAGGTCATCCCTAGGAGTTGGAGTTTTAAGTACCTTGGGTCTATTATTCATGGGGATGGGGAGATTGATGAAGATGTCACACATCGTATCGGAGCGGGATGGATATAATGGAGACTCGCTTCAAGTGTTTTGTGTGACAAGAAGGTGCCACCGAAACTTAAGGGAAACTTCTACAGAGTGGTGGTCAGACCAACGATGTTGTATGGGGCTGAGTGTTGGCCAGTCAAGATCGCTCATGTCCAGAAGATAAAGGTATCAGAGATGAGGATGTTGAGATGGATGTGCAGGCACACCAGGTTAGATAGGATCAAAAATGAGGTTATTCGCGACAAGATGAGTGTGGCCCCTATTGAGGACAAGATGCGGGAAGCGCGACTCAGGTGGTTTGGTCATGTGAGGAGGAGGAGCGCATACGCCCCGGTGAGGAGGTGTGAGAAGTTGACATTGGAAGGCCTACGAAGAGGTAGAGGTAGGCCAAATAAGAGGTGNAGAAAGGAAGGCGTGTGACTTGGACCAAGTGAAGTGCATCAAGGACGAAGAAGGTAGAGTTTTGTTGGATGAGAGGCTTATCCGTCGGAGATGGAAGACCTACTTCCATAGTCTCTTGAACGAGGAGGGAGACATGAGCATTGTACTGGGTGATTTAGAACTCTCCGGGAGTCGTTATGACTTTAGGTATTGTAGGTAGATTAGAGTTGATAAGTTGAGGGGGCTATGCGTAAGATGAGCAGGGGCAAAGAGACCAGGTTAGATGAAATTCTGGTGGAGTTTTGAAAAAGTGCGGGCAAGGCAGGCTTGGAGTGGCTCACTAGGTTATTTAATGCCATTTTTAGAAAGAAGAAGATGCCCGAAGAGTGGAGGTGGAGCACGATGGTTCCTATATACAAGAACAAGGGTGATATCCAAAATTGCAATAACTATCGGGGTATCAAGTTGCTTAGCTATAATATGAAAGTCTCGGAGAGAGTGGTAGAGCTAAGGGTACGGAGAGGTGTGTCTATTTTCGAGAACTAGTTTAGGTTTATGCCGGGGCGTTCGACTACAGAAGCCATCCACCTTGTTAGGAAATTGATGGAGCAGTATAGGGAGAGAAAGAAGGACTTGCATATAGTGTTCATCGACTTAGAAAAGGCGTACAATAAAGTTCCGAGGGAGGTTTTGTGGAGATGTTTGGAGGCTAGAGGTGCACCTGTTGCCTACGTTAGATTGATTAAGGACATGTATGATGGAGTAACGACCCAAGTGAGGACGGTGGGTGGGGACTCAGACCATTTTTTGGTTATGATGGGGTTTCATCAGGGGTCGGGACTCAGCCCTTTTCTATTTGCTCTGGTGATGGGCGTGCTGACGCGCCACATCCAAGGAGAGGTGCCGTGGTGCATGCTATTTGCAGATGATATTGAATTGATTGACGAAATGCGAGACGGTGTGAACGCGCAATTAGAGGTATGAGGAAGATCCTGAAATCTAAAGGTTTCAAGTTGAGCAGGACCAAGACAGAATACTTGGAGTGTAAGTTCAGTACTCAAGGAGGGGACGGGGAGGTGAGGCTGGACTCGCAGGTCATCCCTAGGAGAAGGAGTTTTAAGTACCTTAGGTCTATTATTCAGGGGGATGGAGAGATTGATAAAGATGTCACACATCGTATTGGGGCGGGATAGATGAAATGGAGACTCGCTTTAGGTGTTTTAGGTGACAAGAAGGTGCCACCGAAACTTAAGGGTAAGTTCTACAGACTGGTGGTCAGACCAACAATATTGTATGGGGCTGAGTGTTGGCCAGTCAAGATCGCTCATGTACAGAAGATGAAAGTAGCAGAGACGAGGATGTTGAGATAAATGTGCGGGCACACTAGGTTAGATAGGATCAGAAATGAGGTTATTCGCAACAAGGTGAGTGTGGCTCCTATTGAGGGCAAGATGCGGGAAGCATGGCTCAGGTGGTTTGGTCATGTGAGGAGGAGGAGCACAAACGCCGCGGTGAGGAGGTGTGAGAGGTTGACATTGGAAGGCCTACAGAGAGGTAGAGGTAGGCCAAAGAAGAGGTGGGAGAGGTGATTAGGAAAGACATGTCACAACTTCAGCTGACCGAGGACATGACCCTTGATAGGAAGGTATGGCGGTCGAGGATTAGGGTAGTAGAGTAGGTAGTTTAGAGTATTCATAACTGTAGTATTGGCACGCAGTCTCGCTTTCTGTTGGTAGTAGGTTTTATGCCTAACCCTTATTTTCTTTCATTGTTGATCACCTTACTGTCTTGTTGTTTTTATTCTGCTTTTATATAGCTTTTTGGTACTGTCCCTTCTAATCTATACTTTTATTAATGTGGTGCTTATGCTTTCCTAAGTCGAGGGTCTATTGAAAACAGAATCTCTATCCTCACAAGGTAGGGGTAAGGTCTGCGTGCACACTACCCTTCCCAGACCCCACGGTGTGGGATAGTACTGGGTATGTTGTTGTTGTTGTTATAGCGGTTTCTCAACATGGCAAAGAAGGTGAGAGATTTGCTTATTCATCAGGATTACACAAGGTACTAGATGTTGATGCCAATAAGCCTGATACCATGAAAGCTGAGGATTGAGCTAACTTGGATGAAAAGGCTGCTAATGCAATCAAGTTGCACTTATCAGATAATGTGGTAAACAACATCATTGATGAAGATACTGCATGTGTCATTTGGACAAGGTTGGAAAGCCTATATATGTCCAAATGTTGACAAATAAATTGTACTTGAAGAAGCAATTATACGCCCTACACAAGGGTGAAGGTATACATTTTTTTGTCACATTTAAATGTATTTAATGGACTAATCACACAGCTTGCCAACCTCGGAGTAAAGATCGAGGAAGAATATAAAACCATCTTGCTCTTGAACTCGTTTTCATCTTCATGCGATAATTTGGCAACAACAATCCTGCACGGTAGATCGCCATTAAGTTGAAAGACGTCACATCGGCTCTTTTACTCAACGAGAAGATGAGAAAGAAGCCTGAAATTCAATGACAGGATCTCATCACAGAAGGTAGATGCGGGGTTACCAAAGGAGATCGAGCAACTATGGTAGACCCGAAGGTCGTGGGAAGTCCAAGAACTGATCCAAATCAAAAGCCAGAAATTATTGCAATTGCAATCAACCGGGTCACTTCAAAAGAGATTGACCAAATCTAAGGAATGGCAAAGAAGAAAGCAGTGGCCAGAAGAATGACAACAGCACAATCTCCATGGTGCAAAATAATGATAATGTTGTTCTTTTCATAAATGAGGAAGATGAATGCATTCACTTGACAGGCCCAAAGTTGGAATGGGTGGTTGATACAGCAGCAGTACCATGCCACACTAGTAAGTACTCTTTTTTATAGATATGTAGCAGGTGATTTTGACACTGTGAGAATAGATAACACGAGTTACTCAAAAATTTTAGGGATCGGTGATATTTGAATCAAGACAAATGTCGGATGCACATTGGTTCTAAAGGACGTGTGGCATGTACCTGATTTGTGGATGAACTTAATCTGGGGAATAGCTTTGGACCAAAATGGATACGAGAAATATTTTGCAAAGCAAAAGCGGAGATTCACAAGGGATCATTGGTGATTTCGAAGGGAGTTTCTCGTGGCACCTTGTACATGACAAATGCAAAAGTATGTCGAGGTGAATTGAACGCGGCGCAAGATGAGATTTCTGCAAATTTGTGACACAAAAGAATGGGTCATATGAGCGAACAAGGATTGCAAATTCTTGCTAGAATATCACTCATCTCTTTTTCCAAAGGTACAATGGTAAAACTTTGTTACTACTGTTTATTTGATAAATAACATAGAGTCTTATTTCAGACATCATATGAAATAAAATTGAAATACTTGACTTGGTACATTCTGATGTTTGTATCCCAATGGAGATAAAATCAATGGACGGTAACAAATATATTTTACTTTTATTGATGTTGCTTCACAAAAATTGTAGGTTTATATCTTAAAAACCAAAGATCATGTGTTTCAAGTTTTTTAGAAGTTTCATGCTCTACTGGAAAGGGAAACAAGTCGAAAACTAAAGTGTCTCCGAACTGACAATGGAGGTGAGTGCACTTCAAGAGAATTTAAAGAGTATCGTTCGAGCCATGACATCAGACATGAAAAGATAGTTCTTGGAACCTCACAACACAATGGTGTAGCTGAGAGAATGAACCACACCATTGTTGAGAAGGTGAGAAGCATGCTCAGAATGGCTAAACTGGCTAAGTCATTCTAGGTTGAAGCAGTTCAGATAGCCTGTTACCTGATGGAGTCCATCCGTTGGAGTTTGACATCCCAGGGAGAGTTTGGACCAATAAGGAGGTGTCCTACTCATATATAAAGGTGTTCAGTTGCAGAGCTTTTGCACATGCACCAAAGGAGCAAAGAACAAAGCTGGACGATAAATTTGTTCCCTGCATATTCATCGGATGTGGAGATGAAGAGTTCGGGTGCAGATCATGGGATCCTGTGATGAATAAGATCATCAGAAGTAGAGATATAATCTTCTAAGAAAGTGAAGTTGGAGCTGCAGATGATCAGTTGGCCAAAAATGATATAATTCCTAACCTCGTTACCATTCCTTCTTCTTCTAATAATCCCACAAGTACATAAAGTAGAACCGACGAGGTTGCCGAGCAAGGGGAGCAACCTGATGAGTTTATTGAGCAGGGGGAGCAACTTGATGATGATGTCGAGCAAGTGGAGTACCCCAATCAGGGAGAAGAACACTTCAACCTCTGAGGAGATCAGAAAGGCCAAGGGTAGAGTCATGCAGATACCCTTCCACAGAGTATGTCTTCATCGGTGATGAAGGGGAGCCAGAAAGTCTTAAGAAGGTATTGTTCCATCTAGAAAAGAGCCAGTGGATGAAAGTCATGCAAGAAGAGATGGAATCTCTATAGAAAAATAGCACGTATAAGCTTGTTGAACTTCTAAAGGGTAAAACACTACTCAAATGCAAATGGGTCTTTAAACTCAAGAAAAATGGAAATGGTAAGCTGGTAAGATACAAAGCTCGACTGGTGGTAAATGGTTTCAAACTGAAGAAAGGTATTGATTTTGACTATTGTCAAAATCACTTCTATTCGAATAATTTTGAGCTTAACAGCTGTCCTAGATCTTGAAGTGCAGATGTTGGACGTGAAAACTACATTTTTCATGGAGATTTGTAAGAGGAGATTTATATGGACCAGCAATTTGAAGTAGCTGGAACAAAACACATGGTATGCAAATCAAATAAGAGTCTTTATGGGTTAAAGTAGGCACCAAGTAGTGGTACAAAAAGTTTGACTCATTCATGAAAGTCAAACTTACATGAAGACCTATTCTGATCCATGTGTGTACTTCAAAAGAATTTCTGGCAACGATGTATTATTTTATTGTTGTATGTGGATGACATATTAATTTTAGGAAAAGACAAAGAGCTGATTGCAAAATTGAAGGGAGATTTATCCAAGTCATTTGATACGAAGGACTTGGATGCAACACGGGGATGAGATAGTTCGAGAGCGAACAAGCAGAAAGTTGTGGCTGTCTCAGGAGAAGTACGTTGAACATTTACTGTAATACTTCAACATGAAGAGCGTTAAGCCAATCAGCATACCTCTTGCTAGTCATCTGAAGTTGAGCAAGAAGATGTGCCCTACAACAAATGAGGAAAAGGAGAGCATAGATAGAGTTCCTTATTCTTCAGCAGTCTGAAGCCTAATGTATGCAATGGTATGTACTAGACCTGATATCGCTCATGCAGTTGGTGTTGTTAGCAGGTTTCTCGAAAATCCTGGGAAAGAATACTGGGAAGAAATTAAGTGGATACTCAGGTACCTGAGAGGTACCATAGGAGACTGTTTGTATTTTGGAGGATCTGATCCAGTCTTGAAGGGCTATACAAATGCTGATATAGCAGGTGAAATATCCACTACTAGATATTTGTTTATATTTTTCAGCGGGAGCTATATCATGGCAATCGAGGTTACAGAAGTGTGTCGCACTATCTACAACTGAAGCGGAGTACATTGTCGCTACTAAAGCTAGCAAAGAGATGATATGGCTCAAGCGGTTTCTTCAAGAGCTTGCATTGCATCAAAGAAGTATGTCATCTATTATGACTGTCAAAGTGCAATAGACTTGAGCAAGAACTCCATGTATCATGCAAGAACAAAGCATATTGATGTGAGATATCATTGGATTCGTGAGCAAGTGGAAAACGAATCTTTGCATATATCAAAAAGATACACAAGAGTGAAAATCCTGCAGATATGCTGACCAAGACAATACCAAGAGACAAGTTCGAGCTATCAAAGAACTTGTCGAAATGAGCTCTATATGAGAAACTGGAGGTACCTCCTTTAGGGGCATGGTACTGGAGAAGGAGATTTGTGGGGTCCAGCCCCATATCCTATGTGTGAAAGTTTGAAGGAAATTGTATGCCATCTTTGAATATAGAAAAATAAAAGACAAACTTTTCTTCTGTTTATATTATAGTTCACACAAGGTGTGATACATGGATGACATCATGCGAGTCACTGCTTTGCTATAAATAGCAAGCTTTTGTTTAGTCATCACATACAGGGTATAAAAAAATAATTTGTGAGGAAAATAGAGAATGTGAGCAATATTGTAATGAGGTGAGAATATCAACAAAGAGTAATTTCTTTTGAGTGTTGTAGTGCTTTTTAGAGTATTTTACTCGGGCCTACAAAGTGTAAAATTCCTTGCTATAGTGATATCAGTTGCTCCTCTCGGGCCGTGTTTTTTCCCTTATTTAGAAGGTTTTTTCACGTAAAAATCTTGGTGTCGTTGTTGCTCTTTATTATTCTTTTTGATTACCGTATCTAGGTACTACGTTATTATTCCAATGTTATTATCGTGAATATTATTTTCTATATGGGATTTATTCCCAACATCTTTTACCCCTAGTTGGGAAGGTCAACTAGGAGTATGTATAATGGTGGTCAAAGCAAAAAAGTTTTATATCAGTGATTGCTACATGTAAGTGTCAATATATGAACTTCCTGGATTTTTATTTTCTCTCATGTGCTTGCATTTTGAAAAGAATCAAATTATTCACTTGAAAAAGAAAAAATCAATTGTCAGAGAGATAATCAAAAAGTTTCACCAAAGCAGCGTAGAACTATGGATGCCGGAGGCAGTGGAGCTTCTCTATTTCGTTTAGGTCCGACGACATGATTAGAATCTCTTCTTAAATCTGATAGTTGTAGCAAAGTAGTTCTTAACCCTTCCTCCCCATTTTACACTCAACCAGCAAAATCACAACCCATCCAACGATTCAACAGCTTTCCAAGATTAAATCGGCTATAGTGACACACTAAGTTCACCAGTTGTTTAAGATGTTTGAGTCCGGTGAAAGTAATAATTTTCTCCTGTAGAAAAGTTGGCAATCGATTGATTTTGGGGTGAGTGTTATATCTCTGTTAGTTTCCTAACTGATGTTGTGCTATCTGTTACTTAGACTAAGGCGCTCAACTTTTACAAACTTAGAAGATAATGTTGCTCAAGGTTATATTTGAAATACAAAGTTAAACTTACCTTTAAAGATAAGGGATAATTTTGGTAAGAAACTCTAATGTCAACATACCAATGAAATTTTCTTTTTAAATAAAACAGTCAAATAATAAACACAAGAAAATAATAAAGTCTTTAAATGGTATTTATATTTCCAAATTTATCAAATATTTCATTCAATTATAAAAGATAAAAAGATCGGTTAACATTTTATGTGGCAACTTCGTGCTTTTAACAGTATGATAGATTACCAATACTTCTAATATTTGTACGGATTACCAATGCTCCTCGTGTTTGTTATACTTTCTATTCCTTTTGTTTCACTTTCTTACAAGGGAGGTGCTATGATGTTTGCTATTTGCTAATGACATACTATTGATTGACGAGACACGAGGCAACATTAATGTTAGGTTGGAAGTTTGGAGACATACGTTGGAATCTAAAGGTTTCAAGTTGAGTAGGTCGAAAACATAGTACTTGGAGTGCAAGTTTAGAGATGAGTGCATGAAGTAGAAGTGGAAGTGAAGATTAATACTCAAGTCATTCCCAATAGAGGTAATTTCAAGTATCTTGGGTATGTAATCTAAGGAACGGGGAGATTGACAAGGATGTTACTCATCATATTAGAGCGGAGTGGATAAAATGGAGGCTCGCTTTTGGGGTTGTGCCATAAGAATATGCCACCAAGACTTAAGGGCAAGTTCTACAGAGTGGTGGTTAGACCGACTATGTTGTGTGGGGCCGAGTGTTGGCCCGTCAAGAATCCCATGTCTAGAAGATGAAAGTAGTTGAAATGAGAATGCCAAGATGGATATATGGGCATGCCAGGAAAGACAAGATTATGAACGAAGTTATGAGGGGCAAAGTGGGAGTGGCCTCTGTGGAGGACAAGTTGCGGGAATCGAAGTTGAGATGGTTCGGGCATGTGGAGAGGAGAGACATAGATGCCCCGATTAGGAGGTCTGAGATGTTAACTCTGGCGGGTCTGGCGGGTCTGGGGAAGGATAGGGGTAGGTTTTCAAAAAGATTACTATTCCCTTCATTCAAAATTAGTTGTAATGTTTCACTTCTTGATTGCTAATTTAATTAATTTTTGAAGCAAAATTAAATTAGATTAATTTGATATTCTAAAATTATATTTTAGATATATAAAACTATACAAGAATACTAAAAATTATAAATTTTTTTCTCATGTCAATATGTTATAGATATATATTTTAAAATATTAGTAAAAATTCACATAATTTTGAAAAAAAAAGAAATATGATAACTATTTAGGATGGAAAGAATAATAATAATAAGGGGAAAGAGCCAAATATATTCGTATACTTTCGGATATTGTTTACATTTAACTTCCGTTATAACTGATTTAGGATGGAAAGAATAGTAATAATAAGGGGAAAGAGCCAAATATATTCGTATACTTTCGGATATTGTTTACATTTAACCTCTGTTATATTATCCGGCCAAATTTACCCTACCGTTATATTATCCGGCCAAATTTACCCTACCGTTATACTATCCGGCCAAATTTATTTCTACCATAAGAAAACGTTTAAAAATTATCCCTTGATCTGTTAGTAATCCAAAATCTCCCAATTTCCTTTTATTTAAATCCCTTGTTGTTCTTCTTACTCCACTATTTTTAGAAATTACTATTGATGTAAATGCTAAAGGTACTAGACTATAAAAATTATTCATGGCTATTTTTAGTTACCATAGCGCCCACTTATCTTCTTGTGATAATGGGTTTGAAATTAGTTTAAAATTTTATTTATTTTTCAACCATATACACCATCGTAAAATTCAGTGGGTCTATTTATTACGTATTATATGCAGCTGCTCATCATGTATTTACACGTATATTCAAATATATTTTGTTATTGTCTGGTTAGTATAGAATTAGATTGACTAACTTAAGAGTACACAATGCATAGACATTTGATTAAAGCAAAATTGAATTTAACTATGTAAAGTCTCCAAAGAACTTCAACTTCTATCACTAATACTTATAAAGTCTCCATACATTTGGTGCAACAAATTCATTAAAGCTGGGTGTTGTAAATACTTTTGGAATTTAGACAAGCTACCTAATTTAGATTCTTCAATTTACTATACTTTGTTTACTAAATGTTGTATTATTTTAAGAAAGCAGTAAATGCCAACTATTTTGAAAATAATGAATTAAGAAGAAGAATAAGTGAATTAATTAAAATAATTTAGGAGATTTTGGATCACTTAAGAGTAATTTTTAAAAGTTTGATGATAGTGGAAAATTTTGATTGGATATAATGGTAGACGTAAATATGGCAACGCAGATTAGAGTACAAATCAAAGGGGTAAATTTGGACCTTTAAACAGACTATACTTGTTTTAGGTGCAGAGTGCAGGCTGCCAGGAAAATAAAAAGAAGGGACATTGAGCGAGTCGAAACGCGCCAGTAAAGATGGAGAGCTCAGGCGAACTGGTGCCGTTCCCGTTGCTGATGACGCCGATCGAGTCAAATTACCGAGCATGTACCATTCCTTATAGGTTCCCTTCCGACAATCCCAAGAAACCTACTCCCACCGAGATTTCCTGGATCGACCTCTTTTTCAATTCCATCCCTTCTTTTAGGTACTCAAATGCTCCAGTTGTAGATTTGAGAAATGATTTGTCCATCTTATCGAGCTAAATTTTGCCCGTAATAATTCGTTTATCTGAGAATTTTCATTTGTTTTTTAATAAATGCAGGAAGAGGGCCGAGAGCGATGACACTGTTCCAGATGCTCCTTTGCGAGCCGAAAAGTTTGCTCAGAGGTATCCTTCTATACTATATTTTTGTATTTTCGTATTGGATTTGAGTTATAAGCGCTGATTGTGTAATTAATAATTACACTATTAATATAATTTAATATATTATAGCAGGTTACTCACTATTTATTCTAAGTTACCAGCCTATGCTTATTTATTAAGTAGAGATACCTGATATTACCTTTTAAGTGACCTTATTGTGTAAATATATATTGTATTATCAGTGCATAAAACTTAAACTGTTATCTGCTACCCCTTGCTTCACCGGGTAGGTTGGTCAATGGAATAGAAAATACTTCTTCTGTTTACTTCCTTTTGTTAGACGAGGGAAGCGGCGGGTACCAAGGAAACTAAATTAGAGGAACTAGTTTCCAAGTGTTAAGCTTAAGTGCTGAATGCTGAATGCTGAATGCTGAATGCTGAAAGAAAGTTGCTTTTGGTCAATTCTTTGATTCGCTATTTATCAAACAAGCTAGCTTAAGTACAGACTACAATGTGCTGAAAGGGTGTGAGGAGCAGCCGGGGGGCTAGGTAGTTGACAAATTAGTGGGCTATAAGTCTAGAAGTTCTCTAAATCTCACATTTTTCTAATTTGACCTAAAGTAAGTGTAACCACAATAAAGCTAATCCCAACTAGATTATATCACCTGTATAGATATTCTGTTTCCTTTATATTCTGTTAAGAACTAAGTCATTAATGGTAAGAGTTGTAGGTCTTTTCAGACTTCTTCTCTCCACATGATTTTAAGCTTACCTCGTAGTACCTTTAATCATCAATGTACCGCCTACTGGATTTTGAGGTGTGCGTAGTATATGGCCAAACCATTTCAGAGGACCTTCTCTTATTTTATATTCTCTCAATCAAAAAAATATATTTTCTTTATCAATACTTATCAAGAAAAATATTTGCTTTATAAAAGAAAAATTACTGTGGAGGGTAATATCATGTAAATTTGGTGTTCGTTTTGGAGGGAATTGGGTATCGATATAGTCATATTCTAATTATAAGTGGTTTTGACTTGTCATCAAAGTGATGGGAAATTAAAGCCGCTTTAGACCATACCTTTAGCAAGTGTCAGTATATTTCAGAAGGTTTGAGGTTTATATGACAGAAAATCAAAATTGATGACAGTTTCCATTTTTTCCTGTTTTTTTCTTTTTGGTGGATAGGTATGCTGAAATACTTGAGGATCTAAAGAAAGATCCTGAAAGTCATGGAGGGCCTCCTGATTGCATTGTAAGTTCAACCGTATTAGCAAAGCAGTTATTGACCCTTAAGTTGCCTGATAACTTTTTGTTGTTGCTAAGGAGCTACAAATTTCTCCTTCTTTGTAATCTTTTAGCTTCTTTGTCGCCTTAGAGAGCAAGTGCTTAGAGAAGTGGGATTCAGAGACATATTTAAAAAGGTCAAGGTTAGTATGATTTCTCCATTATTAAATTCCTCAAGTTGACTCTCTCGTGTTAGCAAATGTTTAAAGAAATAACCTTAAGGATGTGAAGAGTGCTATGAAAATCTCTAGTATATAGGCGAAAACTTTCATTCTAAAACATGGTGGCTGATCCAGAGGTGAAATATGAGACCCTAATTTTGCATCTGCTATGCAAACATGCACTAGGGTGTTTGCTTGTGGATGGTGGCATGCCTTACAAAATAAACCATCCGGTTCTTAAAGGTCATCAGATTGTTTTGTACTCCTTATCCTGCAACATTAGAAATTAGTGTCTGGTTTTTACTGCTATGGTTTTTGGTGTATGAAAATGCGCTAGGATGAAGAAAATGCAAAGGCTATATCCTTATTTGAGGAGGTAGTGCGTCTTAATGATGCTATTGAGGATGAAGCCAAGCGTGTAGAGAGTTTGGTCAGAGGAATTTTTGCAGGAAATATATTTGATCTTGGTTCTGCAAAGGTACGTCATGCTTTTTGATCCATGATTTCTTCACAATCATTGCAAGAAGTCAGTTAATAATCTGAACCATTACTTCATCTAACTTGTATGTTATGCCCGGGCAGTCAGTCAAGTTATGGCAACTACTGATAGAAATTCCATCAATCACTTTGATTTAATCTATAGCACTCTTGACAACATAGAATTGTAGATATTCAATGTTAAGCCCAAATTATCTCGAAATTCTAGTGGAAAGTTGAGTTACTCAAGTTCATGTTTCCTCTGTTGGCTCCTTTAGTAGTTTTTCCCGTTTGCTTGCCACATTTAGTGTCTTAATTGGTGGCAAACTACCTCCTTTTTAAAAAAAGTTGGTGACAAAATAGCGACAATGAGATATTTAGTAAGTTGCTTGACCTTCGTTGTCAAAAATGATGCCAAAATATGATTGAGATAATTACCAAATTGCTTGACGAAAGCTTTTCACTCTTCTTAATCAAAGGACTATGGGTATGTTAGATTCTCTTGCCATAAGTGATTCGTAAATCTGTGTATTGCTTTGGCCTTGACAAACTGCAGTAGACCTCTTGACAGTTCTTCAGGCTTGAAACCCATAACCAACTACAGATTTTTTATTTCTAAAAAGAGGGAAAATGTTGACATGCATCATGGTTTGATCCTAGTCAACATTTTGGCTTGGCTAAGCGACCCATATTTTTGCAGACAGAATATAAAGCTGTGTCTGCAATGGATAAGGCAAGAAAGAAATTCTTTTTCCTGATAACAGAGAAATCCCCGAGGGCAAGTGGCACATGGTTCGAAACTCAGTGGATAATGGGCCTGCCCTTCAACCCTTTTCCACTTAAATACTAGGCTTTTGTTTGCAACGGGATTCAAATCCCACACATTTGGCGCACTCTTACAACTAGATCAAAGAGAAAGGAACTTTTTAACATTAAGTAAATAATGAAAAGGTGGCTGCATCTCATGTTGTTGTTTTGGACAGTGTAGTCTGGCGTATTTATTCACAGAGTTGTTCCTTAAGTAGGGCACTATGGTTAACAAAGATTATGAGAAAACTTAAAATTCTTTCATAGAAGGTGTGCAGAGTGTGAAGGTATTTGTGGTCTAGAATCAAAGTACTATGTTCTATGAAAACCAGATATCAAGAAAGCGTATAATCATGTCTTATGGACTTTCTGCCTTATAGTTTATGCTGGACATGGTTTGGTTGATGAAGTCAATTAGGTGGATAATTGATTCGCAGACTAAGTTTTCTATCTTACTTAGAAAGTTCTCAATCTTTGAATTGATTATTGGGCTGGCTTCTTTGCCTTATTCGTGGATTAGCCTTAGGCCATCCCAAAGCACTGATGATATTTAACCTTTTTATTGGAAGCTGGAAATGATTTATTTATTTATTTATTTATTATAATGTGGTTAAATCAGAAGCTGGTTATTACATCAGCTCGGACAAATGGGATTTCGGTAAGATGAGTACATATTAAGGAATACAGGAAAACATGTATATATAGAAACTAGAATGAATGCAAAAAAGTGTAAAACAACTTGATGAAATGATTGGATGATATTGAAGAGCAACCTTGCATATATGTTTCTGCTTTAAGGGTTTTTTACATCTTAACCCATAAAGTCAGCACTTAGTACTGATCATACTTAGACGCAGCCTTTTTCATTCTTAGGATTACCAGAAGATTGGTATCTGTGACAGACTCTTGTGCGCTTCTACTTTGAAGTTTCAGACAAAAAGCCTTGTCATCCTGTGCCACTCCCAGGATCAGAAAATTATTTTCTGCCTCATGGTTCTCGTGCTCAAGCCTAATAGTTACTGAATCACATTGCTTATGGTCTCTCTGGTTTTTGAGGACTCTACAATCTTGGGACCATTATCAGAAACATTTCCTAGCTTAGAAACTTTATGAAAAATGCAACTCAACTAGAATTATCAGAGAAATCTTAGAGTGCTTAGCCAATTCCAGTAACACAGTGAGATTTACAGTTACCAGTAGATCAGTCAGTTCAGATGGTTTAGATTCATCATTTGAAAGGAGTGCTCTTATTTGAGTATCAGGAATATTTCCTGGCTTAGAAACTTTATGAAAGGTACAAATCAACTAGAGTTAGCAGAGAAATCTTTTGGAATGCTTAGCCATTGACAGTAACACTATGAGGCTCAAAATTACCAGTACATCAGCAAGTTGAGATGATTTAGATTTCATCATCTGAAGGGTGTGCTCTTATTTGACAAACTTGTTGCTAAACACCTGTGTTAAACTCTTCATTTGCCTAAACCTACTCATGTCAAACGGGTGGTACATAAATAGGTTCCCAGTAAAGATCCTTACAAATACATGAAACCTGCTAGAAATTGAACGTGCCTATATACATTCCCCTCTCTGACTTGCATACCTGAGTCCTTGTAACATAGAACAACATGCAGATTTCAATAGGGGATGCTCCGTGAAATGCAAGAGTATGATATCCTGAGCATCTTGTTGGAACCTATAGAGGATCCTGCTGGAAGAAACCTTTCAAATTTGATTTTGATATAATATAATCTTGCATCCTGCACAACCAGCAATTCTAAAATGATTCAAAGTTTTTGAGATCGTGTAACTAATGTCTACTTTCCTTAACCTCTCTTGAAGCTTGCAGAGCTGTTTTCAGAGGATGGTATGTCTTTTCTAGCTAGTTGCCAAAACCTAGTCCCTCGACCCTGGGTTATAGATGATATGGACACTTTCATTACAAAATGGAGTAAAAAAACATGGAAAAAGGTGATTTTCTTGTCATGTTTTGTCTTCGTTGAGCTTCAAGTTTTCTGATCTTTATTTTGACCAGGATCCAGTATGTTTGATGTCTGTTCCTTCACTGACATCCTTACTCTTATACAGGCTGTAATCTTTGTTGATAATTCTGGTGCAGATATTATTTTGGGTATTTTGCCATTTGCTAGAGAATTACTTCGTCATGGAGCACAGGTTTATTTTGGAGTCCCTTGTCGTTTGCTGTATGTAAAGATCGGACATTTATTGCATTTAATAAACTGGATTCAAGTTGTAGGCCACCAGTAGCTGGACTGTTCTTCGATTAAATTGCATTAAATAAAATGCTATGCTTGGTCTGTGAGTTTCAATGGGTGCACACAAGTTAATGTGGTGTATTAGAGATCACTGCTATAGGACTTTGACTTCCTCTTCTGAAAGTGTAACTTCATTCTCTTTTATTTCTCTTTTTGCGGCATTGATTACATTAATGAAAATGTTTTATCTCCAGTAAAACATTACAAACGAGCTGGGGCTTTGTGTTGCTTGTATGGCCATATCATGGTTGCAGTACCTTGTGTACAGTGAATATCATCTCTCTTTTCTTGTTTCTGTTTCATCAATCCCCTGAAGCTAAGAAACTTTAGGACCTGAACATATTTTGAATGAATTCAGGAATACTAATTAACCCTAGTTTAATAGGCATGAAGCCCCAGTGAATAACTTACACACTTTATATATATAGCCATGATGATAGTATGGAGTGCATCAGATTGGTTGCCGCCAATTGAACAACTGATACATTTAGTAGCTATTTTGAGCTCGTATTGGTAGTAAATGAATTTGTGGTAACAGTGTTTTTCTTGTTTCCATATCTCATTTTACTTCTTTTCTCTTTGCCAGGTTGTTTTGGCTGCTAATGACTTACCTTCCATCAATGATGTTACTTACTCTGAGTTAGTAGAGATTATATCTGAGGTAGTGCAAGCTTTACATTAAACTTTTGGGGCTCTCAGCTTCAGTTTGCTATTAACATGTTATTTGGGTTATTAACAGTTGAAGGATGAGCATGGGAAGCTCATAGGTCTTGACACATCTAATCTTTTAGTTGCCAATTCTGGAAACGATTTGCCGGTAAGTGGCAGTCATTTTTCAGCTTCATTCACATGCTGCAGGGCTTCCTCCCTGCCCCCCAAAGGGTGGGTGTGAGACTCATTTCTAGATTTAGATTGTCGTTCTCAATCAAGGTTTTTGACCTGAGTTAATGGTGGCTTACAACTAATCTTCTAATTCCATGCCTACTATTGCTTAGCCTGACGTAATTATTCACCTTTTATGTTTCACGATTTCTATCAATCCCAAAATTTCTTTTCTGTGAAAACTGGTTAATTAGGGCCCCCAAAAAATCAAAGGTTCTCTAGTCTTATGGGAGTAGTCCCACTTGCAGATTCAAGTTGGACAAAATTAAGAAACCAGTTGTTGTTAAACAAGTCAAAGTCTCAAACCAAGATCTTGAGAGCTAGTTACAGATTAATGCTCATAAAATTGGTTTGCCCACAAATTCAATATTTTAATGTAAATCAATAAAATTCTTCTGCTGTAAAGAAAAAATGCACTATGCCCCTTACTATTAGCTACCTGTTGGTTGCCTTAAACTATTTTCGTTGTTTTTTTCTCTTTCAACTCATTAACCTTTGTCCTAAATCCCCTTCATTTAATTTTGGCTGATTAATTTAATTAAACTAGTTGGAGCCCTTTTTTTCCTCCTATTTCTCCTTATTAATTTCCTATATCTCTTAATAGATCTCTATTTTTTAAAAATATTTTTCTTCTTGTTTAAAAATTGTCTTTTCTTTTGTCTTTCATTTTCATTTAATTTGTCAAACAACATTGTATGACAATTTTGAGTGATTTGTGAAATATTATGAACTTTTCGTTGTTACTATTTACTGGGAAATAGAAAATTGTATCATACTGAATATGACGGATTAAGTTGCTTTCTTTGACATATATGATAGACGAATATGCTATTCACTCTTTCTAGTATATTCAATAAGTTATACCTAATATGTTTTATACATTTTGTGTATAAGCTTACTGTGAATTCCTACTTTTAAGCATATGCCAGTTGAATTCAGAGCTACCTTATTTTGGTTCACACCCAACCTAAATTTACTATGCATCAACTTGGTTTGGCTGGGCCGTTACGTATGTGAGGAATTGCATAGATGTCATACTGACAACGCGAGTTTTGGGCTGGTCCAGCTGTCAGATCTATTTTACTGAGAGCATTTGTGCATGTTGTCGCAGGTTATTGATCTCACAACGGTATCTCAGGAACTGGCATACTTGGCAAGTGATGCTGACCTCGTCATTTTGGAAGGCATGGTAAGCCTCTTGCTAATTGATTCTTTTGCAATAGCCAATCCCTTTAGGAAGGCCCTTGCATATCAGCTTTTGTTCTAGTTTCGTATCAATGCTCGTCTGAAACCGCAGTATACCTAGAGGAAAATTACCATTTCCTCTATGCTGCTACTGCAGTTATTGGTGGAGACTGCTATCTCCGCTGTGGAATGATGAGTTAGAATTTAGTGATTCTTTGTTGTTGTTGTTGTTGCCCTCTTAAAAGCACCAGTCAGTGATGTGATTCAATCATACCTTGTCTTGTGGGTGTTATTCTAACTCCTACCCTTTTGTTTTCTTTTTCTTTATTATTATCCTTAAATGGGAAACAAGTTATCTGTTTTAATCATATCTTTATTGCTTCAACTTGACTTCACTCAGTATGTACTGTGGCTTAGATACCACTATATCAATCTTCGTGCATGGACTACTAGATTAAATATGAGGGGAATAAGGCAAGTTGTGGGAAGAATCTGCCAAGCTTCAGATTCACAATTAGATTGGCTGCCTCTTTGGGTGTGAATGGCCATGATCCTTTTTTTTTTTGTGATAAGTGTGAATAGCTGTGTTCTTAGGGGATCACAGGTTACATTAAAAGTCTAGGGATGGGTGACAATGATGATGTCCATGTGGGTGGGAGGCAAGATTGGGGAATAATATAATTGGCAAACTTTTGCTACTAAGCACTGCCCCCAGTTCTTAGGAACTGTTCTCCCTCTTGAACTTATATAAACTGATCAAAGTTTCTTAATTTGGATTTTTCACCAATTACCCACTCCTGCAACATCTTGTGTTGGACTTGTCGATTTGTGATTTTGTTAAAACAATATGAGCATTTGAAATTTCGACATCATCACAGAATAGAACTTTTTGAAGTTTGTAAATTTACAAATTCTCCTACTTGCTAATGTTGCAAGAAAAGGGAGAAGGAAGAAAAGTTGAGAGAGATACGAAAAAGAAAGAGAAGGATAAGAGAGAAATAGAGAGATTAATTCGACGATTATTATTTATAAAGTCAAGCGTCCGCCAATCAAAGGCCTATACAGGAGATCCTAAACAAGCTAAACTCTTGGGACAGTTAAAACTGTTGTTCTGATTAAAAGATAAGAAACGAATCGAACTAAGTAATAACAATAGGAAAAAAAAAAGAATCAAACTAAGTAATAAGAGCAAAAGATAGATCTAATCTAAAAGAAGATCTAATCTAAAAGAATCTAACTGTAACCTAAACAAAAAGAGATATAACTATGCAGAAAATGTCAAATCTACAATGATTATATCTCTATGGAGCTGCATGGCTAACCATACTTGAGTAATTGCAAATTCCCACACACTCTCCCTCTCTAAACTTGAGAGTTTCACTCTCGATTCTTCTGGCAGGGCCGTGGAATAGAGACAAACCTGTATGCTCAATTTAAATGTGATTCACTCAAGATTGGAATGGTAATAACTTCATGCTTTCATTTACAACCTTGAGCAACCCCCCCCCCCCC
>MCJB01001337.1:5265-16238 GCA_002018475.1 Nicotiana obtusifolia | reverse complement strand
CCCCCCCCTTTTTTTTTTAAACAAAGTTTTGCCCTTTATTGTTAATTTTAACCTTTTTTTACTTTTTGATTTCTCCAACACAGGTGAAGCACCCAGAGGTTGCTCAGTTCCTTGGTGGAAGGCTTTATGATTGTGTTTTCAAATTTAATGAAGCTTTAAGTTAAATAGTTTAGTTAATCAACTATTCCAGTTCTTTCTACTGGACATTTAGACAAGCTCAACAAATTGAAGATTCTGGTAAATCATTATAGTGGATATTGTTTGCAACTTTGTTGCAGAAAATGTTCTTAAGTTCTTGAAGGTTTGATTGCAAATGAAGCACATATGTTATTTTCTTCCTTAAACTTGTGCTTGGGTGCTTCCACAGAGTGTGGAGATGCAGGTATTATTACAGTTGCAACTTGATCTCATCCTGTAGTCTTTCCGGCACTTGAGCATGGCCAGTTGGACCTAGTATTCCAAAACAACAGTTGCTTGACTGTTCAATTTGTTGAACATTTAAGTATTGCATTAGTTTGATGGAACCATAGTAGAAGAGAGTTACAACCAGGGGTATGACAGTAGACGTAGTTTTACAGAAAGAGCTATCTGGTGATTGGTCTGTCAGCTGAGACGAAGCCGTTTTGTGGATCAAGTAAACATATTGGTAACAGAACATAACCTTCTTCAAAAAGGTCTAAAGGGTAAGCTACATAAGTGATATATTGATTATTTCTTCAATAAAAGCTCGATTGCAACATGTTGCATTGGCTTGTAAGAGATTCTTTTATCTGGCATATATGCATGTATACCTTAATGTCTCGGCTGGATATGACAGTTAAACTGATTATGTAACACATGGTTGATTTTGACGTTATTACGGGTATGAGTTGACTTGTATCATGTCATACTACACTTAACTTCCATGCCATATTCTGAAGTTTGAAACTCGAGGGAAGTCACGCAAGGGTATGACAGTTTCAGTCACATGTAGGATAATTCTTTCGTGAAGGGGGTGACGGTGAGAGTTTTACATGTCTTTTTTATTCTATTTCATTATAAAAGAATGAACTTTTATATGATGTAAGTCCCAACTTATCATTATATTAAGGACAAAATGGGGTTGCTAAGATTAAATATTTTTCAGAAAAAGAAAGTTGTGATTCTTTTTTGGGATTACACTAAAAAGGAGAGAAGAATTAACCCAAATAATTGTTCATCCAACTGTTTAAACTAAAAATAGTCGGTAAATGTATATTAATATTATATGTATAATTTATGGATAATACGTGTATAAACTAAACAGTGAGTCTAGTTGACTATTTGGTTATAACTCCATTTTTAACAAATAAAAAAAATTTAGCTTGGATAATAAAGTTCCAACCAAATAAGTTCTTACAAATTTTGTCTGAAAAAGATGTCCACGTAAACAAAAAAACACGAGCGTCATTTCCTCGGATTAGATCGTCTAGTGGGGTAAAGGCTATAGCCGAGTATTCACATTTTTTTCCAAAGTTTTATTCGATTTTTTGTTGATTGAATGTTGAAAAAAACTAGCAAGGTACTACTTCAAAGCATATGTTATTTAAAAAAGAAGAAATGATTCTTTTAATAGATGATGGTGGTTGACTAAGGGGGAAGAGCAAAGTAAACCGCACTAGCCTAGCAACGTTTTTAGAAGTAAGATCTAACGACCCTGTAATTCATGTTAGGGGGAAAACTACAAGATCCAAAACTTTTATTAGGTTAGGATTTCAAATCCTTTTCTAATAATGATAGCCAAGTTTAAATATTTATTAGCTTAGGATTTCAAATTTTGTCTCTAATAATAATAGCCTAAGTTTACGAGGATAATTAGAACTAGTAATAATTTAAGTTTATAAACAGTGTCTAAGTGATAGAAGGGATATTTTGAAAGAATCGTGGAAACAATCTTTTGCAAAAATATATGATAAGAATATAAATAATAAATCATTGTGATCCGACTTTTTTTCAGAACCTGCAATATGGTACACCGAACTGTCCTTTTTTATATTCTGCCACGGCTATTGTGAGGCCAAATACAATGTGGGTCAAAAGGGAGGGGTGGAAAATAGCAAGTGAAGATGGTGGGATAACAGGCTAATGTGAGGCCAAAACTGGTTGCAGACGGAAAAAAGCAGAGAGGTTCTCTTCTATGGCTCTGTTTGCCCATGTGAGGTTGCTCCCCCACCCCCAGCACCACACCACTTTCTTGATTTCATCATCTTTCACTAAACATAATAAATCAAACTTCCCCCAACAATTCAAACTTGACAGTTATACTATTACGACCGCTACTATTTCCAAGAGAGCAGCACCCATCATTTCCATACATGCCTTGGCAGCAAAAACTACACAGCACTCAGATTCCCAAGTCCAATCACTTCCCCCAACTTCCATAAATGGTAAGCATAACAGAAATACACCATTCATATGCATAAGTAAATTCAAGATTTAAAATTCTATCTTTTAAATTATTGTCATTCCATTTATTGCGCATTCAAAATTATAAGTTTAGAATTTAATACTCCCTCCTCTCAGTTTATGTGAAATTATTTTCTTATTAGTTTGTTCGAATAATAATATATTTTTATATTTAAAAATAATTAATTTTACGACTTCTCATCTTACAATTAATGAGAAGCATATACAGGCACACAAATATTATTGTATTTTTAAGGTCACATGTTTCAACATTTCTATATAATATCACAAGTTTCAAAGTTTTTTGGTTTTTTATTAAATTCCGTGTCAACTCGAATCGAACCAGATGAGTATTATGTTATGTGTGGAAACTACTAGATTAAGTTCGACCGGTGAATAAGGCTGCATCCCCTGAATTCCTGTGTCTATTTTATGACAATTTTATTTATTTATTTATTTATTTATTGCATGGACGACGGAAATATCAATTTGAAAGGATGGGCTACGTTTGCAAAAAATGTGTCGGGGGAATGGGATGGATTTGGAGCAGAATTTTCAAAGCAAGGTAAGCCGATTGAATTACCGGAAAATGTAGTCCCTGAAGCTTATAGGGAGTGGGAAGTGAAGGTATTCGATTGGCAAACTCAATGCCCCACTCTTGCTCAAGACGATGACGCCTTCTCTTTCATGTACAAGTCCATTCGTCTACTTCCGACTGTTGGCTGTGAAGCCGATGCTGCTACTAGGCATAGCATCGACGAGAGGAGCATTGCTGATGACAATGTTTCTGCCTTTGCATATCAATCCACTGGATGTTATGTGGCCGCCTGGTCTAAGGCAAATCCCTGTATGTCATGGGAATTGGAACATTGTTTGATTGATCCTCGGGACAAGAAGTCGAGGGTGCGGATCATTCAGGTTAGAGGTTATGATCCGTTTATTAATTTAACTTGTTTTGACCTGCTCAAGTTTGACCTGACCCGTCCATTTGACACCTTCTAATTTAGGTTGTGCGCCTTGAAGATTCTAAGTTGGTATTGCAAAACATTAAGGTGTTTTGCGAGCATTGGTATGGCCCGTTTCGAAACGGGGATCAGCTGGGTGGTTGTGCTATTCAAGATTCTGCATTTGCTTCTACCCAAGCTTTGGACCTTGTTCAGGTCATTGGTGTTTGGGAGGGTAAGCATGCCATCTCCAGCTTCCACAATTCTCCCCAAGTAAGCACTAACACCTCTCGAATATCCTATCTGTTAAATTGTGCATTCATGGAAATTCTTAGTGCTTTTTGTGTGGCGGTGAGAGTTGAAACTAGGGCCTCTTGCCTGCTGTAATACCATATTTAATTGTCTGACCATCTCGTCCAAAAACTTAAGTTGTTAGAGAGCATGCTTTCTAATTACTTAATTATATTATGTCTCAACCGTATCATCCTCCTATCATCAAGCTGACTAACATTACATGACATACAGTCCTGAGCGCTGAATGTCCTGCGCAACAGAAAACAATCTAAAATCATTGGGATTGTAGTTTTTCCCTTCCCCCCTTGTTGTTTTTGGTGCAGCATCAAGAACTTTATTTGGCAGCAGATTGTAGATTATAACATTCATGGACTGCAAGTTTATCAAGAATTGTCCTTGAGATTTTTACCATACATTTAGCCATTTGCTTGACTTCCTACCCCAGCACAACCATAATCTCAAGTTTAGGAAGAAATCTAGGAATTGGAATTCTACCAAAACAAAGCCAATTGTCTTCGCAAACCAAAAGTGACTTACTAGTAGTAATGTGAAAACAAGTGAGCAGCTATATGTAGGTGTCTAGATCATTTCAACACACTTGGCAGAAGGCATCTTCAATATTGATTCTTGCTTACCTTTTTATACATCTGGGGAGAGCACATGGATAATTTCCGGAGTGTTGAACTCTTTGTGAAGTCTGCGCTTGTACCAATGCTTCATACAGAAGTTCTAGGAAGAGTAACCAGTGGTGAAATCAGAAATTTTTCCAAGGGTGTTCAGATTTGAAAGAAGTAAAAAAAATTCCTGATAAAGAGTGTTCAATATATATTATATACATCTAAAATCAATATTTTACTTATATACATAGTGTAATTTTTCGTAATATTTTGACAAAGGGTGGTCAATTGACCACCCTTAGCAAAAGGTTGCTTCACCCCTGGAGTAACAGGGAGTAGTTGTGTTATTCTTCACATCTCTGTTGCCTGCAGAAAAATAAGCTGATCTTGAGGCCATTGTTCTATTCTATCCACTAAATTAATCAACTTCTATTAATCAGGTGCAATATGGGCGAAAAACGCAGCAACACCAGTTGTTCTTTTGAGTCATCAAAATTATAAAACTATTGAAATAACTAGTAATATCTGGTACATCATTTTCTTCTATACATGAGCTGTGGTATCTAAAAAGCTAGGTAGATAGAAATGATTATCAACTTTAGTGCTGTTACTCTTGTCCAGTTAAGGATGATAGACCTTCTAACAGGCTGTTTGGCCAAGCTTCTCCAAATCCAAAAGCACTTGTTTTTCTTCCAAAAAAGTACTTTTTTTCGAAGTTGAATTATTTCGCCAAGCTTTTAGAAAAAAAAAAGTGCTTTTGAGTAGAAGCAGAAGCAGTTTGGAGAAATAGAAAATTGTAGCTTCTCCCCAAAAGCACTTTTGAGAAAAATACACTTATAGCTTGTTTGGCCAAGCTTCTCCAGGTTCAAAAGTACTTTTTCTTCAAAAAAAGTGTTTTTTTTCCAAATTTGAAGTGTTTGGCCAAGCTTTTAGGAGAAAAAAAAGTGCTTCTGAGGAGAAGTAGAAGCAGTTTTGGAGAAGCAGAAAAAAGTAGCTTTTTCGCAGAAGCACTTTTTTTAGAAGCACTTTTGAGAAAAATACACTTAGAAGCACTTTTTAAAAGCTTGACCAAATACTAATTGCTGCTTAGAAGTACTTTTTAAATTAATTAGCCAAACACAAACTGCTTCTCACCAAAAGTACTTTTGAAAAAAGCAGTTTTGAAAAAAAACACTTCTCAAAATAAGCTGATTTTTCCAGCTTGACCAAACGGGCTATTAGAAAAAAGTGCTTGGCCAAACACTAATTGTTGCTCAGAAGTACTTTTTAAATTAATTACCCAAACACAAATTGCTTCTCACCAAAAGTACTTTTGAAAAAAAGCACTTCACAAAATAAGCTGATTTTTTCAACTTGACCAAACGGGCTATTAGAAGCACTTTTTAAAAGTTTGGTCAAACACTAATTGCTGCTCAGAAGTATTGTTTAAATTAATTAGCCAAACACAAACTGATTTTCACAAAAAAATACTTTTGACAAAAGCGCTTTTGAAAAAAAAGTACTTCTCAAAATAAGCTGATTTTTCCAATTTAACCAAACAGGTTATAAGGGTTCCTTAATCTTTCGATGAAAAGACCATTTGAGTTCTGCGCCGGCAATAAACCTTCACACACTAATCAACAAGAATTCAAAATGCTGACTTGATGGCAGAGTAGTTATAAAGTAAAAATCAACAAATTGAATAGTGCACAAACAGCATCTTATTGACTTGACTTTTCAGCTTACCCTGTTTCTAATTTAGTTGCGGCAGTTTCATGCTTTCAATCTGCTGCAATTGGACTTGCTTGCTAGGAACTAGTAATGTTGGAAAAATAACTTGCAATGTCTGTGTTAAATAATTAATAGCATGTTAGCATGTCAGCATCAGAAGGAATAAGTAATGGAGAGTTCTGAATTACACTGCCAGAAAGTTCAAGAGCTTGTCGATGGCTGCACCAGGAAGACAGTAAGAGATGAATTAGATCTCGTTTTGCTCCCAAGGCAACTCTGGTGTTGTTTGAAAGACATTGCAGGTGGCGAAACTTGCTGTGAAGTTGGGTGGCTGTTCGAAAAGGGACGTGCCATGACCTCCAAATGCATATTCTCTGATGATGGGAAGTTAAAGGCAAGTAGTTCTCTTATTGTTTCTCCCAATAAGGAATTTTTTTGGTTTTTATTATCAGTCTCGGTTTTCGCCTATGCTGCTTCCATATCGTTGATATTTTATGATAGCATATTAGTATGAATATAATTCCCAGTCTGTTGTCACATCTTATATCTATTTATGAGACTTATTAAAGGAAAGACCAGGCGCCTCTGATTCTACAGATCAGCCTGCTTTTTTTATTCACAAATTTTTATTGGCAAGGCTTCTATTGAAAACCATGGAGTCTGCCATTATCTGAGGTTATATTTTGAACAAATTTGCTCCACTGAATAGTGTAATAACAACCCTTTTTTTGAGAAAAAAACGAAATGGACCTTAAATTCCAATGACTTGCTCGGTCTGACATTTAATTTTGATTATTATTCAGGAAATTGCTATAGCAAGTGAAAGTGCAGCAGCCGCACAGTAGGCACAGCTACCTGCAACATTGGCGCAGCCATAGCAAAAGCTACATGCCAAGAACAGTACGAAGAGAATTGTTCAATTACCCTTTCCCGGAATTAAATTTAGTGGACGGGAAATGTTTAGTTGTACGTTCAACATAGTTGTATAGTATTGGTCCCAGATAGCTTAAATAGAGTACATGATCTGAAATGTTTCATTGTATGATCAACATGATTTTATTCATGAGGTACAACCATTCTGTATAATACTGGTCTAAGATGAGCGTAAATAGAGCGACATGGTTGGTAAAGATTCATATACTTGATTCTAAATTGCTTGAGAATTGAGATAGAGGTACAACTGTTGTTGTGACTGCAATGATTCTTTGCTAATGACTTGAATAGTACTTACACCAAAAGATATGCCTGGAACAAATTAAAAATTATCTTCTGATAAAGAAAAACGTACAGATTCCAGTATTACTATAAACAAGCACCAATTAAATAACATAAATTACACAAGTAATAAAGGCGAAAATCATTCAAGGAATAACACATAATAAGAGAAACAACCTAATTTAACGATTTGAAGCAAGAATGAAAATCCTCAACTAAAGAACACATTAGCTGGATCATTTTAAAACACTGACTATAAACCTCACAACAATACGTCGAGGCAAATAGCAGTCCGACAGTCTTTGACTCATCTTCTTCTACTCAAACTCAAAGGTACTGGATGTTACTGTCAGACTTGAAAGTGTATTGCCTCTGGACTCTTCTCTGTACACAACCTGCGAACTAGCCAGTACCAGAAATTAGTATCTTCTTTTACAGAATACATGATCAACACCAATCTTCATTTTATTTGCAATGCAACATGTTCTACAAATTCAATCAAGTCCAGATACACAGAAAAGCATCTTCTTCAAAATCTTTAAAATTTTTACCTAAGAGAAGAGTTGTCCATGGTAGAACCCAAAGAAATACATGACTTAATATTCTTTACTTCTCTTAGGAGAACTAAGAAAGTTAATATTATGTAGTTTCCCCAAGGAGGAGATAATTGTTCATTGCTTCTCGTACAGGCCAAATGACTTAGATCTCAACAATTCAATCAGGGCTCAAAGAAGTGGAGGAAATTTAACTCTTATTGAAACCTGTAAACCTATCAATTCTATCAATGTTGAGGGAGAATATAAGAGGGCTTTTCACTAATACTCGATCTTTTATTGGAAACTGGCTAAGATAATTTCAAGATATCTTTATTGAAGAAAATATTCAAATGCATAAGAAAAGGTGCAATCTAAGAAAGAACTGAACCGACAGCTCAAAACACCAATTTGCTGCATCCAATGTATTCCTAACGTGATATCAATACAGGGAATGCATAAACCTAGAAGCAGTTTAATTCAAGATCAAACCTAACTGTTCACTTTCACCAAGCCACCGAGTTTTGTGATGCCTCCAATAATATAAACTCTGTAGAAACCTAGACCACCCCACGGGTTTTATTCTCAAATTCTCACTCATACCTCATGGATGCTCCACCAAGCATGTTAAGTTGCAAATCTGGATGATGCAGGATGTTACATTTCACATCATCGTCTACCGAGAGAGAACCATGAGCTTTTTCCTTTTCGATAAGAGGGTGAATATAGCAGATCGATATATAGAATCCATATAGCCGACCCCAACTAGTTTGAGATTGAGCCGTAGTTGATTGACTGATTTACTGAAAAGTTCTCATCACTCTTCTTTCACTCTCTTGAAATAGGAGCAACTGTTCTTTCCCACATCTATAAAGCCACCTACAAGACTGAGTCAGTCGCAAATGCGTTTAAGCTCCTGATAAATCACAACATATTTTGGGGTAGTCTTGCCTAAGATGAAAGAAAGAAAGCTAATCTCAGGCCTAAAGTCCCATCCTCACTGTATCTTCCTTTAATTCATGTATTCTCAAATTGCATTAGGGTTGGCTGCCGACATTATACCCCATTGGGGTGTGGCCCTTCTCCGGACCCTGCGTAAACATGGTATGCTTCGTGCACGGGGCTGCCTTTTTTGCCTCATATTGCACGATTCCTGGACTGAACTGTGTCATTTTGTTCTCCAGTCTCAAAATGAAACATCAAGAGCTAGATACAGCCCACTATACTCTCCCCACTAGCTGATTTCTACCCCCTTTCCATACCTCTTCCTCTCCCTGTCCAATTATGAGCTCCACATTGTGACCGTTTCAAGCCAACTAAACAAACCACAGGTCTAACAATACTGATCAGAATCGTGGTCACTTCAATTGAATATCCAAATTGGGATACTGAGAAAATTATAATCTCGTAATTAGGAAGCACACCATATTAAAACATACACCTCACTGAACTTCAAAGGTTCAATCAAATTACCTTGGCAACTTTCACTACAATATACTGAATTACCGAACCAAAGAGCTGGCAAACCTTGGCCCTGGGAACTCCTATACCAGACCTTGATGCAGCGACTCAAGCATTACCAAAGGAAGTGCAAGGCTGACAGAAGTAACAAAACAACCACAATATGCACCACCGTCAATTGAAAAATAAGTTCTAGTCATTTATGCAGCTATCCATGGATTCTGTGATCATCCACTAGGCAAAATTTCTCAATATGAGAGAGCCATTGCAAATAGTGTAAAACCAGCCCCTGTTGCATTGTTAATCAATTAAGTCAATAAGAAACTCCCACTAATGCTTCTTCTTCTTTCATGTCTCAACCCCAAAAATCTACCCAATCCTTTTGCAAATTTATGTAGGACAGTATAACCATAGTGCACAAGCTTATTTTTGCTGAAGATGACAAAATTTTTGGTGGAGGAAAAGACTTACATCCAAAGTTAAATGAACCCTAAAGGTTAAATGGGTGCATGGTATAAGTTCCTAATTGTCACAAGTTTTGCGCGTCCACAAATATGGGTGTTAGTTTTGTAGATATGTATATAATAGAGTATGTATATATATATATAATAGTCTTGTCCCACATTGGTAGAAGAGTAGTATATGCTTTGTGAAATATAGTTATAAATAAGGGCTTCTTGTATTGAATAAGAATATCAATAATATATTCTCTTTTTCCCGTGCTTTCTCACATGGTATCAGAGCAATAGTGAGAGTCTTATCGCTGTGCATAAATTCCAGCGACTCCGGGAAGAGAATCAGTCACCGGAATTCTTTTTCCGGCAACCTATTTGAAGGTTATTTGCGTCTGCCTAGTTTCTGTCAGTGGTGCGCAAAATCCAACACCACCACAGGGGTCATCAGTGTCCGGCAACCAAACCCCAGTGAAAACCTCCGGCAGCCGCTGTCCCACGCGCTCCCACGCGCCACCAGAAGATCCGCACATGATCTCACGCGCACTCACGCGCCGGCGCGTGAGGCTATTTCCGGCCAGTTTTTGAAAAAGTTCCTTCAGGGCAGTTGGGTCGCCCGGTAATTCCGACCCTACCCCTGCTGTTTTCGTTTTATTTCAACCACGTTGAGTTTTCTCCGGTAGCTACAGTACTTTCCAGCAGCTACAGTAACATCCAGCAGCTACAGTGATATTCCAGTAGCTCCAGTAGTCCTTTTGACTCCGGTTTCAGTGTGTTCAACTTGATTCCTTCTCTTATTTGCAACAATGTCTCTCGGATATGATGTTTTTGGGCCTAGAAACATGAGTTTTGGAAGATCTAGACCCAAATGTTCTTATTGTCACAAACTTGGACACACTCGTGAGATGTGCTATTCCTTGCATGGTCGTCCATCTAAAAATGCTCACATTGCTCAGACCGAGCCTACAGGTAACCAGGGAGTTTTGTTATCTAAAGAAGAATATAATGAGCTCCTCCAGTATCGCGCAAGTAAGCAAACATCTCCACAAGTAGCTTCAATTGCTCAGACTAATACTTCAGTTGCTGGTAATTCTTTTGCGTGTGTTTCCCAGTCTTCTACTCTTGGTCCATGGGTCATGGACTCAGGCGCCTCTGATCACATTTCTGGTAATATGTCACTTTTATCAAATATTGAACATTCACAGTCTCTTCCCACTGTTACTTTAGCCAATGGCTGTCAAACTAAGGCCAAAGGAGTTGGACAAGCTCATCCCTTGCCTTCTATCACCCTAGATTCCGTTCTTTATGTTCCTGGCTGTCCCT
>MCJB01001336.1:254372-270467 GCA_002018475.1 Nicotiana obtusifolia | reverse complement strand
GGGGTGGGTGTTAGAATCCTACACTGGTTGAGGGTATGGATTGTTGTCTCCTTATATGATTTTGGGCAATCCCCGCCTCATTAGCTAGCTTTTTTATGGATCAATAACTAGGTTTTTGGGGTTAGCTTAGGCCCAAGATCTGTTTTCTTAACCTAACTAGGTTTTGGAGAAGACTGCATTGGATAGTTTAGCCATGACTTACATAGACCTTCATATGCTCCAGTACGTATGAAATGTTAGTTTAAAAGGTATTAAAAAGGAGATGAGGTATGAGTAAAATCACTTGAAGGAAAGTTGTCTCAAAAGACTTAAAACCTCTAGGAACCAATGCATATTTAGCAAAGATCAGAACACAATGAAAACAAAGTAGGAGCATGATGCAAATAAAAGATTTGTATAGGTGATACGAACTAGTTGGGATTATACTAATCGTCCATGTGGAGATAATTGTGAGATTTAGAGAACCTCTCATTGCCTTAAGCAAACTATTCTATTATTCAAATGAAATGTACCTAAATAGAGCAGAATTAGTATAGACAATTCATATAGTTGACCTTAATTGATTTGGGATTGAGGCATAGTTCATTGATAGATTGTTTACTGACTGACTGTGTAGTCATAAATAGAATTATCATATTTGGAAAAACATTATGGATAGTTATGTCTTGATCTAGCTTAGTTTTCCACAACTTTACTTCAATGGTGTCATAGCATGATCTGACCAAATTTATTTTTCCTAAAATCTCAGTAACAGTGTGATGTATCCATAACAATGTAATATTGAAGATTAAAAGCGCATGGTTTATCACAGTTTCTAGGCATACCTTAGGAGCAGAAAAGAGACAGCAAAAAGAAATATGCAGTGGTAGCATTACTTTATCATCTCACAGTCAAAGGATAAACTGTTAAAAATTTTACCTTTATAAAACCCTGTAACGTGACTGATAAAAGATGATTGGAAGACCTCTTTTCCTTAGCCATCCTAGACAAACATCCATTATTTTGGATCAAGTTGACTTGGTTGAATAATGCACGTCATAACTCATTCTGCAGCTTGCCTTTCAGATGGATTGAGAGTTCTATGCTGAACATATATATGCTGCATGAAATTTCCTTCTCAAAAAACATATATGCTGCATGTAGTTTATAGTTCTCTGTTACTTGGCCCTCGTATGTATTCTGTATGTTTAATTTTCACTGATTTCCAGGGAAAAGAGTTCTGTCTGATGCTTGGGCGTTGGATACTGCTCAGAAACCTTATGTGTGGCAGAGGCTCAATCCAGAAGGCGATAAACCGTCAGCTAGAATGTGAGTCTCCATTGTTTAATCTCAGTTCCAAGTATTCTTGGTAACTTCGAGGGTCTTCCTGGTTGGTTTTTCTTGATGTTATTGTTGTTGTTAATGTACTATCATTAGATAGTCCAATTCATGAATTTCAGACAAATAGATCTTCTATATCCATTGAATACTACCCTATGTTCATGCTAAAAAGCTTTTCTGGGTTGACTATAGAAGCGTTTCTCAGAAACTAGGTGACAAATGATAGACGGGAGTAACAAAAATATTTGCTATTGGGGTATTGGCATACTTATTCATCTATGAGCTTATGTGAGGATCCTTTAATTCTGAGCAAAGGCTTGAGTCGCTTGACCCATTTAGGACTTTCTCCTCTTTAATCTCTCTGTTCAGATCACCCATGTGTCTTCTATTCATACCTCGTCACCGTCGTTGGGCATAAAATGCTACTTCGCAACTTATGGTGTTCTTTCAATTATAATTATTTTATTGCAGAAGCACATATCCACTTTATATATATATCTCTTCCCCATATGCTATGAAAATGTGTTTCTGTCCTCGAAATTGTCCATTGAAAACTGTCTGGTGCTGCTATCTCGCAGTTATTATTTACTCTTTGTCATACCTCTCTGAAGTAGTTGATCAGAAAATGTTCTTGACTTGATACCTCCACCAAGATTCTGCTTCCAACATAATTCTCTCCTTCAATCTTACCACAGTAGACTTCTTTTATTTTGCCTTTTCAATCTACGGTTGCTTCTCTCTCTCGTGCGCGCTCTTTCTCTCACTCTCTTTTGTTCTTTGTACTTATTATTTGTTCTTGGTAGCCTACATACTCATTCATGGTGTGGTTTTCTTACTCATAATGGTACTGAAAATTTATGTTCTCTTAGGTATGCAACAGCTAGTGCTCGGACCGATGGCATGTTTTTGCTTTGTGGTGGGAGAGATGCTTCAGGCACGGTAAGTAAGTTGTTCATATGGTCATCAACATTTAGACTGATAAACTTTTCCACTGGCTTGTTTCCTGCTTCAGAATAGCGAGTTCTTTTTAGCTGATGCACACAGTTTGTTAGATTTTTAACATTATTTTGATATAGTATTTTTAAAATGGCATTCAAATTGTGTTATGTTTTGGCATACAAAGGAAAACTAAAGTAGCTGGTTTTAGGTGTTTGTAAGCTCAATCTTCTTGGATATGTAATCGTTCTTTCAGCAGCTGTTGAAGCAACTAATAGTCCTAAATGAGGATGGCCTCTGATACTGTTGGTTACGACCTGGATACTGCTTTTGATATGTAGCCTTTAGATGATGTGGTTGCTGATTCCTGGATGTGCTTCCATGTGCAGCCCTTAACAGATGCTTATGGCCTGCTTATGCATAGGAATGGTCAGTGGGAGTGGACTCTTGCACCAGGAGTGGCCCCATCACCGAGGTATCAACATGCTGCGGTGAGTACTACTCCCTCTGTTCTATTTTCCATGTAAGTGTTTGACTTCAGAAACTAAAGAAGATTTTTGACATGTAAGCTAAATATATGCAAACTACCAAAATTATCTTTCTACATGTCTTTTCATCTTGTCTCTCCTTACAAAAGAATGAATTTCTATATCAAGTGGGTCCAAACAAGTCATATCGTTAAGAGTAAAATGGGGACGCTAAGATTAAGTAACATCCAAAAAGAGAAAGGTGTCATTCTTTTTGGGATAGACTAAGAGGAATGAGTGTCAGGGAGTAATATTTCTGCAGTTTGGGTCACGTCTATCCTGTTTGCCTCCCACGGGCCACACTTTTTCTGAAAATTTTTGGATATCATTTTTGCCGGTGATCAGGTATTTGTTGGTGCAAGATTGCATGTTACAGGAGGTGTTCTTAGAGGTGGACGTGCAGTAGAAGGTGAAGCAGCTGTTGCAGGTAAATGTGGGATTTATCCTTTTGTACATAATTTGATTGCGTATATATTGTCAATGTGATGTCATTAAATCTTTTAAATTTTATTGCTTTTAAAAAGTGTTGGACACAGCAGCTGGAGTTTGGCTAGATAGAAATGGCCTGGTAACTGCTTCACGTGGTAGCAAGGCCCACGCTGAACAAGATCCTTCTTTGGAGCTTATGCGTCGCTGTCGGCATGCAGCTGCATCTGTTGGTGTTAGGATATATATCTATGGTGGTCTTAGAGGAGGTAATGAATGCCGCAGGCAGATGCAGATTTTAGACTGTTCGAATGATGTGTATCCTTCTCTTTTTAAGAACCACACTCCCAACTAGTAAAAAAGCTTCAACTGGTTAATCTCTGTACACTTATCTTGCAGAATGGTCGATCTAGTGATAAATGTATTTACATGAGTTAAGCTATGAGAAGGTTAGGGTTTCTATAAAGGTCTGTGTGACTAAGCAAAAATCTTCCGTTAGCACTCCATCTACAAATGGATTGTCAAATGCTCAGAGTTTATTCACTTTCAGCAACAGATGTGATACAATGACTTTTTTCTTCTTCTTTTTTATGTACCTATGAGAAATCAAATTTTAGACGGAATTTACAATCATTAGTCCAGCATTAGATAATTATTGAAGAGAACGATGAACAATGACTTGGGAAAGGTTAGCTAAATTTAAGGTCATATGTCCTTTCTGAAGTAATAATAAGCTAGCTAATGAGATCTTTGGTTTTAAATTCATAATATTTTTGTAAGAGTGAGAGCAGATTGATGTCGTACCTAAGAGATGAATTTAGCAAGTCACATGCACGGATAGTTTATGTTGGTAGAAGTAGCATTTTGTACTCTTTTTGTCCCAATTTGTATGACACTTTGATTTTAGGATGTTCGAAAATATTTAAGGTGAATTTACAATAATTACAAAGATTAAAATTCACAGATATATTTCAGCTTTAACCAGTGGTCAAATGTCTTCACTGTTACACTAACCTATCAACTACTACTTTCATATTTTTCTTCTCTTGTTAGTGCTGACTTTCCTTGTAACACTCCATGCCCCATACTTACTATGTCACATAAAATGAGATGGAGGGAGTACTTGTTTGCTGTAGGAATATTAGTTTTGCAAAAGAATAACCAATATTCCTACAGCAAACAAGTACCCCCTCCATCTCATTTTAGTTTTGCAATGAATGTTATTGTGGAAAGGACCTTCATATGGAACCAAAAGAACTTCATAGTAAAGGTGATCTATGCTTTTGTTAGTCGCATGCTGATCAAGATACTCACTGGATCAATTGGTTTCACGGTGTACTTAAGTCAGATACTTTTGCTGCAGATACGCTTTTGGATGAATGTCTGATTGCAGAAAATTCTCCATTACATTCTGACATCAATTCCCCAGTCTTAACATCTGAGAGAGCCCCAACCATTGGCTCTCCAATGCCAAACAACTCAAATCTATTAACTCCAGATGGAAAACCAGAGATCCACCCATCTGGTGGATTGAGGTAATATTTTGCTGATATCTCTAGTTCTTGATATCATTTTTCATTCAGCTCATCCTCATTATTTGAAGTGTTGCATTTTAACAGCATGGATAAAGATTCTATGGAAAAATTGACCAAGGATTTTGCTGCTGAAGCTGAGGCTGCTAATGCTGTCTGGCAATTAGCGCAGGCTGCATCTGCCACTCCTGAAGAAACATCCGTCTCAGACGAGAGCTCTCAAGTTCCAGACACCGGTTCTGAGGGTAGCGACAGTGAGTCAGCTGTCCGCCTCCATACTAGAGCTGTATGTACTCTGCTCTTTCGTATAGTGTTTGTTTATTTTGGCAGGCTGCGAAATCACTTTTTTAATATTGCAGGTTGTAGTTGCAAAAGAAACTGTTGGGAACCTGGGGGGAATGGTGAGGCAATTGTCATTGGATCAATTTGAAAATGAGAGCAGACGAATGCTTCCCTCATATAATGATATTTCAAATCCAACAAAAAAATTCGCGCGGCAGAAATCACCTCAAGGATTGCATAAGAAGGTAAGCCCCAGCAAGCTGCAATTTTTTTTTCTCAATCCTTGATGATTTAACAACAGTAATCTATATTTGTTATATTCCTTTTGCTGATCTTTACTTGTCGGGATATGTAATCTTCTGTTGCTGTATTGCAGATCATATCCACTTTGCTTAGGCCGCGAAATTGGAAAGCACCTGTTAATAGAAAGTTCTTTCTCGATTCATATGAAGTGGGTGAGCTTTGTTATGCAGCTGAGCAGATCTTCATGCATGAGCCTACAGTTCTTCAATTGAAAGCTCCTGTCAAAGTCTTTGGTGATCTTCATGGACAGTTTGGTGATCTGATGCGGCTATTTGATGAATATGGATTTCCTTCAACTGCTGGAGATATTACGTAAGTCTGATCGAAGCTTGACCATTAGGTTTTCTTTTGTAGTAGCTTGACTGCTCTGAACAATTTCAACATAAGCTTGCGTTTCAGTTTCTAGCATGCTTCCCAAATCTAATTATCTTAACTCTGAACAAAGATGAGTAAAGGAAGTAATTATGTTAAATTTGAGATAAGTTGAAAGGAATCTGAAATTTAATTTGTCCAGGAAAATTTATTCATCCTTATCAAAATCCTTCTGCAGATAATCAGCCATATACAGAAGTAGTAGTTGTAGTAAAATAACTTAGGGGAATAAAATCTTCCATGATCAGAGTGTAAAATGTCTCCTAGCACCAGCAGTCAGCGACAAACTTATAGATGACAGCTACCCCTGCCAAAGAAAGATTAGTTTGCCTAGCATATGATAGCTTAAATAATTGGGATAACTCCTCCTTAGCTTAAAGTGTGTGTTAGATTCTGCGGAATAGCTCCTATTTGACTCTAAACCTGCTCATAAGTTCATGGGTGCGCAGCTTCCTAATGCTTTTTTACTACTTAAGTATCCGGGAAAGTGTTCGTTCTTTGGCCTTAGGTACCCTGTTAATGGAATTATTAGTTGGAAGTCTGGAATATTGTACTTTTGATATAGTTTTACCACTATTGTTGGTTTTGCCAAACTAAATTGCTAGTAATCCATATCTCCAGCCCTCAACTTTGGTTCAACATAGGTAGAACAACGGGGGATGGGATGTGTGGTAGGCACACATCAGAAGTTCGAATCCTGGCTGGTGAACCAAGTCTGGTATTTAAGAGGTGGTTAGAGGGGTGGGTCCCATTATCCCCCCGAGTTTCAAAGCTGAAAACAACGAATCTCTGGATTCTTACCCCACACAAAAAAAAAAGTGAATCCCCAGGTCGATGTTGCAAGTTCTTTATCCCTATCACTAAGTAGAAAATCCAGTGTCTAGATATTTATATTTTGCTGACCAATATGCCGCAGACTGTTAATTATCCTATTAAATACTATTTCTTGGCCTGAAAGATCAATGTCTTGATTCCTAAGGTCCGCCATTATTTGCAAGATTATTTTTGCTATAATTTAATCGTCTATAAACTAAGAAGTTTGATGTTTGTCTTTCTGAGGCTCGAAAGTGGTTATCAGTTTGTAACAATCAAAAGAAAATGTTAAACAGTTTTGAAGTTTTTTAACAATTAATGAAATATTTGCTATTGTACTCAATCTCCTGTTATCAACTTCTCTCGTGTCTGATGACACACTGCTTTGTGTGATTTCAGTTACATTGACTATTTGTTTCTGGGTGATTACGTTGATCGAGGACAGCACAGCTTGGAGACAATCACTTTACTCCTAGCTTTGAAGGTAATCCTTGACTTGTCTAACATGGTACTTTGCCTGTCTTGTATTGACATCCCTTTATTTAACCAAATCGTTCACTTGTTCTAAATTTCAGATTGAATATCCAGAGAATGTACATTTGATAAGGGGGAATCATGAAGCTGCTGATATAAATGCACTTTTTGGCTTCCGTATTGAATGCATCGAGAGAATGGTAAGTTAGAATGTCGAATATATATCCTTAAAATGTATTGGGCTATTCTGATGTAAGACATCCATGTAGGGAGAGAGTGATGGGATCTGGGCATGGACGCGTTTCAATCAGCTTTTTAACTATCTTCCATTGGCTGCCCTCATCGAAAAGAAAATCATCTGCATGCATGGTGGGATAGGGAGGTCAATTAATTCAGTTGAGCAGATAGAAAAGATAGAGAGGCCTATAACAATGGATGCTGGTTCGATAGTCTTAATGGATTTGCTATGGTATGTTGCTTTTTCAATACCGTCTGGCAAGCATTCAGGGAAAGATTTTTGTCATTGATTTTATTTGCAGGTCTGATCCCACAGAAAATGACAGTGTAGAAGGATTAAGACCTAATGCCAGAGGGCCTGGTCTTGTAACATTTGGGGTATGTCACGCTTTTTTTAATTGAGTTCACCAGTTCAACTAGATAATTGATAGTAAAAGTTTCAGACAGTCTGAGATAGATAAATCATTTTAAGTGTTAAATTTCTTATTCTGTGCTTTTCATCTTGTATGGTCTTCATTGAAATTTTTTCTTTTTTTCTTTTAAACTCAATTTTTATTTATTATTCGTGATTTGATCCACCATATTACGTATTAACAGAAGGATGCACATTTCTACTATCATATGGGACCTTATATTTTCATGTCAAATTTCATATACAAACTACAATGTGATCTTATGACAATTGTGGCTTTCCCAACTTTGCAGCCTGATCGTGTTACTGACTTCTGCAAGAAAAACAAACTACAGCTGATTATAAGAGCACATGAGTGTGTTATGGATGGATTTGAAAGATTTGCCCAGGGGCAGCTGATCACTCTTTTTTCTGCCACCAACTATTGTGGTATGCATTAAATACTAAAGTTTTTTCTTTCCCGTGTATTACAGTACGCATTCTAACCAAGAAAGTACATTCAGGAACCGCCAACAATGCTGGTGCTATACTAGTAGTAGGCAGAGGGTTGGTTATTGTTCCAAAGTTGATCCATCCTTTGCCTCCTCCTCTTCAATCCCCTGAAACGTCTCCAGAACGAGTAATGGAGGACACTTGGATGCAGGTACTAATATTACTTTATTTTTTCCTATTTGAGCAGACATTTTATTTTATAATTGTTATATGTTTCCTACTGAGGTGTACTTATAGATGTTCTTTGTCTTTAGGAACTCAACATTCAAAGACCACCTACTCCTACTAGGGGTCGTCCACAACCAGACCATGACCGGAGCTCACTTGCCTATATTTGATGCCCAGTCGTCTATTTTGGATATTTCGTTTTGCTCTATTGTGGAGTCACAAGTTCCATTGTCATGCGTTCATAAATTGCTTCGAAATTCAGCACAGATCGACCATGTAACTATCTCCGTACAGTCTACAGAAGCCCTGTTGTATTCTACAGATACTAGTCAGAAGGCATCCAACATGTAACATAGCTGGAGAGGTAGAGGTTTAGCTGTTAAAGAGTGAAAATTTGATATAGAGTAGTATTAATGAAGTTTAAACAGGTTTATTTATAGAAAAGGGAGTATTGTTAGCAGAGTGCTAGGTGTTGTGATGTAAAAAGCTACGGATGCTTTTTTTCTTAACTTAATTATCAGTGTGGCTTCCCTGTAAAATATTATTTCGCTGAAATTAGAAAAATCATCTACGTCGACGTGTACCAGATCATGTCGTTAAGGTTGAAATATTTGGGTTTCAATCAATAAAAGTATCCAACTGCCTGAAATTTTGAAGTGTGTTGCGTTACTTGGTACAGCTACCTCAGAAGCTAATTGTGACAACCTAGTAAACTGCACCCTGGTAAGCAACTCAAACTAGAGGAAAAGAAAGAAATAAACAGTGTTTTGTAAAGTGAAATTGTGTGACATCTTAACTGCCATTTTTCAAACTTTCGGATGTTATACAGAATGTTGCATGAGAACAGTAACGTTGTAAATCCTAAACCTCCACAATGTACAAGGAGCAAATGACTGAGACTTGTCTTTGGGAATCTGGGCATGTTTTCTGCAGAAGTAATATCATCACCGCCAGCACCATGGACGGTAGGATGTGAACTATCCCGAGATAGTTCCACAACAAGCCACGAGGATAGTATCGCCTTCCACAAGAACTGGATAGTTTTCCAGTTCAGGCATCAGATGCAAATGGCCTGCTCAGTGACAGCATGGGGAAGTTCATAAGACCGCTAACATGTGGACCTCAAATTCCGCGGGAATTATCAAATCTGTAACAAATCAGCAAGGAGTTACCAGCTAAAGTACAATATAGACAACTGAAACAAAAATATTAGGAAACATGCACCTCCAGCTTTCGCTTTTAAGTACTTGGAACATGAACTCCGGTGTGCAAATATTGTAATAGGTGTCGCTTCTTTAATCTATACATAGTCAAACAAATTTTAACAAGAAGTTTCAAGAGGTAACACGAGTCCAACAATTCTTACCAGGAACTGAGGTGCTTTTGATTCACCGAGCTGGCAGCACAAAAAGTTTGCTGGACTGCCACAAGACTCGCATGAAACCAAATTTTCTTTCAGCCTGATCAAATGATGTTCCAGTTAGTTCTGATGGGTAAGGAAGCTTAGCAGACCTGTCGACCTTGAGATCAATAATATCCACAACACAGGTCCCTAACTCCTCCAGGTCCCTTTGATACCACTTGCCACTGACTTGACATACCTTTCCTCTCCCTATCTCTTCTGCTTTGTCATTTACAAGCACAACGTACTGGCCTGCCATACACTTGGCCATTTCAGTTGAAGCTACAGATACAGCGGCTGGGTTTTCTGTAAAACAAGTGCTCGGAGCCGGGCCAGTTACCCTCTGCACATTTTCTCTAGCAGCAGAGAGGTTACCGACATCCTCAACAGGACTGCCAGGTGAGTCACAGGGAGGTAGTACGAGGGACCCACCATGTTTGTCAAGATTATCCCCTTCAGACAGGGTGCGACCATCCTTAGCAGCACGAGCTAACCTTGCTTTCCGATTATTTAGCCTGTATGTATTCAAAATAGAAATGATTCTCCAGCATGAGGACAAGACAAGAAACATAACACATTAAATCAGATTGAGACCTATTTGTAAATTGTAAGTCTTCTTTTCTTTTCTTTTCTCTCAGGAATTAAGTGACTTATTTGTGCATTATCTCAATAGATGGCACACTTAATAGCTAGGGTAAATGAGGCAAAACAAAGTTGCATTTTGATACACCAGTAGAACTCTGTTGGACCCTCAGATAACTGTTTGAGCAACATATCAAACCCTCAGACCTTTTTGTTGACTCAGCACGCCATTGGAACAGGTACCTATCTTTCACAAGATAATTAGGATGTGTTCCCTGGTTAACAGTAACTTGGGTAGTCATGGATGCTGGCCCTCAATAGTGGGAAGGCAGTACAAAGAGGTGTGAAAAGAAAAAACCGTCTAGGTACTTCACGATAAACATACTTAGACCCCCACCATTCTGACAATGAAATAGTTTAAGATAAACTATTCAAAGGTGTTAACAAAAAACATAACGGTTATCAGCTTTACCAATTCTTCAGCTGTGACTTTGTAACCTCTGAACCCTGGAAACAAAGCAGGAACTTGTCAGGGAGGAAAATAATTAATTGACTGAAAGAGCAGAAAAAAGAATCTATGTGAGGCTTGCAACATACATGAACACTTAATTCTTTAGCCCAAAATTCTAGTGACGCTTTATTTCGTTGCATATCAGGTTCGTCCATAAGGGCCTTCTCCATAAGTGATATCTGTTTTTCGTTCATTATAGTTCGCTTCCGTTTCCTTTGTTGCTTCTCTTCATGGTGTGAAGCTTCAACCATTTCATCCTCTCTACCCTCTCCAGGACCATTGCAATTTATTTTCTCAACTTTCCCAGCTTGATCTGTTGGGTGCCTACTTCGTGAGGAGCTGGAATCGGAGCCACTAGTTTCCACATTCTGAGTATCTTTCTCAACATCCTTCATCCCTATATCTGTAGCAATAAATTTATCTTGTTCTGTCATTTCGGCTTTCATCCCAGCCTCACCTGATTGACCTTCGCCATTGATCCTGGAATTGAGCTGGTTCAGTCTGTTGTTAAGATCCATGGCTACTTCCCTGAGTTGAAGGGGCAAGCGTGCCCCCAGGTTCTGAGCCTCCTAGAGAAAATGAAATAATTAATTCTCCCTCCTAAATAAATTGAGTTTAAGCCGATTAAAGAATGAAAACAAAAAACACCAGAATAAATTGGTACAAATAAACTTCAAGCCATGATTATGTCCAGTTTTAAAGTACTCCAGTCATTTTAGTCACTTGAAAGCACTATATTTATTTCTGCTGACAAAGGTGGTCACATTTGGCAAGAGTAATCATGGGTGGTTCCCAAGAAATTCAATTTCATTATTTTCTCCCTAAAGAGATTTCCAGATTATGGAGGAGATATGCATACATAACTTCTTCTCTCTTCTTTAGCTAGTATAATTTATGTGCATGTGACCAATACCGCCAACAGTAGACACAACCACTATCCTTCCCTATGGCCAACTGCTCTCCTCCTCTCAGCAAAACTTAGCATACAACCATTTTCCATAGAATAAACACCACGGCTGCCCTCCCCTCGCCCCAACTGCTCTTCTCCCCCTCAGCATGTGTCAAGTTCCTATTTTGTCAATGTTACTGTATGAGAAACTATGTCTCCAAGTTGACTAGGGACACAATCCTCTAGGAATAAAAAAGATCACAGATTTAAAATCTCCAACTTGGAGCTCTCTAATAATTCTGCCATATAAAGTTGCAAACAAGAAATAGTCAGGATCTCATGTTGTCGTTATTCTCCCTACATAAACAAAACCAGCAAACTTTCAAGTATAAAGAGTAAAGAGCAGCAGAGATTTCCTGGAACTAATTAAAGAAGTGAAACTGTATCCTCGAACCGCAATTTACTTGTGTTAAATCCTAGAAACATTTTATAAGAAGTTAAACAGTGCCCTCGAACTGCATTTTACTTTGTTAGGTCCTTGAAATTGTAAGAGTTTCTTCCTAGCAATTTTGCCACAAGATGGGGCCAGGTGCACATCATGCCACCAAACGAACAACCTTTGTAAAGCCTAATCCCCCAACTTATTGATTATTTGTATATAACACTGTTTTTGATGAAATATTTAGTTATCATATAACTTAATATAAAAGAATACTACTCTGTTGATCCAACTTTGCCCAGCCATATCTTCAGCACTAATGGTCTTCTTCCTTCTCCACCCCCCTTTCCCCTCCCTGCCCATGTTGTGCCCCTTATCCCTTCCAACCAGGAAGATAGGAAACAGACACATCAACGAACGTTACCACCGAGCCCCCAAAAAACACCTACCTAAGCAAAAAGGAAAAACCAAATGATAAACAATTGACCAAACCCCACCACATCTCATCTCTAAAACTGCAAATCAGCATCATCATTTCCCTGTAACCTTTCAAGAAGCAGCACCATAGTCCATACACCTATTCTTCATTGAACCACTCCTTTCGTTTGAAATCCTAATCGTGCCCTTTAGGTTTTCGAAATAAATTGTCCAAAGGTTTCCCTGTACCCTCGGCTTTTTAATCTTTCTACTCTGTGCAGGTCTTTATTTTGCTTTACTGATTTCATTTGCTTTAATTGATTTAATCTATATATATAACCAAAGCCTCACTCTGATTATGTCGCGAGGCTGACCGAATCCAATCCGTAAACCAAGAAATGAAACATCGTTCATCGCACACGGCCTTCCCTATGTATACATCAGTTCCTTTCTAATGAAAAATAGAAAAAAGTCCCCCTAAGTACTTCACTTAGCCTTTCTATAGTCTTTCTTCCATTCTTCCCTCAAAGAGCGCTCTTTCATCCATGCGCATGGTTCTTACTTCCATTTCCCACCTCGTTATTTAAAACGAAATTGGTGAAATGACAAAATCCATAAAGATTATTCAACATGCTCCGGAAGGAATTCCAGGAGGGCCTTGCGCTTATCCTTGTACTTTGTTTGTTGCACATAGCCTAATGTACAGTTGCCCCTTTTTTCTTTCTTTTGATGGGGCAAGTGTACATAGGCCCTCCTAGAATTTTGATGGGCCAAATGTACATTATGCTACCAAAAGACGGAACATATATTTGTCTTGTCTTAGATCATGAAGTTTCTCTTTTTTAATCGGTTTTTCTTAGATGGTTAAGTTGGGCAGCTGACTGACATAGACGTTTAGGAAAGAATAAGGAAGAAAACAGTTGTGGGCAACATATGGGGGGCTGAATGGGAGGTAGAGGTGGCTGTAAGGAGGCTATGTAGGCACCAGCCCAGGTTGGTGGTGTTAGAGGCTGCCTGGAAGTTGGGGACGGCAATGAAGGTAGTCAGGAAAATGAGGAAGAACAGTCCCTTCTTTTGGTTTAAATTAAGAGGAAGAGCATACTGGATTATTATTTAGTTACCTGATGTATGCCGCTCTCTAGTGAAAGAACTGATCAGATTTTGCACTTCTTAACTGAGGACTTAATGTGACATTTGCTCAATTTTAAAACGAGTGTCACATTTATTGCGAAGAATAGATAATTAATTCAGCAAGAAATACAGCTCGCAGATAAAAGTCATAGGATTACAACAACTGAAAATCCAAATACACCTAACAATCTTCTCCGAGATTGAGTTTTCACAGCTTCTCCAACGACAATGATTCCTTAAACATGCTTCCCTAAATGTTATCCAGCAGCATAGTTCAATAACACATTGAATTGGGACCAAATGACAATATCAACAAACTACTAAGAAGGAATAGTGAATGTTCCATGGCGCACAGCAAGGGTCCAATAAATAAATAATGCAGTGTATATAACTAAGGGAAAAGATGGATGTATCCAAAGGAGAAAACGAAGTAGAGATCAGAGGATTTACTTGAACTCGATTTTCTCCGCATGCACGGGGAGTAATCAGAGATTCTAACTGAGTGACGAACACCCTTCAAAAAAAAAAAAGTGACAATATTAGTATTAATTTATAGTAGAAAAGATAATTGTTCTAATTGAGTGTCTTGCATAACCTTTTTACAAGATGCAGAGCTTTCTATAGAAGATGTTGTCGTTTTTTTTTTTCTGATGAGTAAGATGTTGTCGTTAAGTCTAATGGATCAAGCAACACAGGGTACCATAATGAGCATGATTTTGCAGTTACAGAACACGACCACTGTAAAGCAAATCATATAAGATGCATACTTTACGGTTCAAATGTCAGAATAAGAAAGATGCCAGATTATTAGTCACCTTAAAAGCTGCACGTCCTCCTCATTCAGAAAAGCAGGTATCAGAGACTCTGCATGACTTAACAGGGAACCTACAAGGCACAGGTCAATGATAAAGCACATTGCTTAAAACTGGATGACACTCTACAAATTAAAGATGCTTACCAAGGTTTCGGCTAACAGTGGCTGCTTTATGAGAATCAGAAATGGATTTAAACCCTTCTGGGGTTTCGGAAACTTTTGTTCTCAAACACTGAACAAATTTATTAAGAAAAAGATCCTTCTCCTCTGCAATCAAAACTAGCATGATTTAGCAATAACCAGGCAGCAGTACTACAAATCAGGACAGTCAAGAAGGTTTTATACCTTTGCATATATCAGGAACAAAACAATGGAGATTTGCTAATACTTTGACCAACAATGATGTTCTCTGATGTGGATAAGACAGTCGAGGCACATGGGAAGGAACAAAAGTTGGATCTATACTCATTGCATTTGACTGATCAGAAAATGGAAATAAATCCAATACCCATCCAGCTGCTGCAAAAGGGTCATATTCCAAAGTAACATCTTCTTCACGTATTGGAAGGTCAGATGAGCACCAACTAGACACGAATTCTCCATGCGCGACCGAAAAGATTTCCGTCAAAACTTCAGTCTGAAGGAATGTAACAAGGTAAACATGAAAAAAGGATCTCTTGGTAGATGAAAGAACAGGCATGAACATGGTGCAGAATTTCCCAAAATAGTACTCCCTCCATTTCAGTTCATGCGTCTTACTTTCCTTTTTAGTCTGTTTCAAAACGAATGCCTCTTTCTATATTTAGTAACTTTTTAGCTTCAACTTTCCACATGGCATATTTAAGAGCACAAGATTCAAGGACATTTTGGTACATTACATACATCTTTAGTTTTAAGACCACAAGATTTAAAAGTCTTCCTTACTTTCTTAAACTCCGTGCCCATTCAAACTAAAATACATAAATTGAAACGGAGGGAGTAATATTGTTACAGGACAATCCTTTAGCAGCTATTATAGGAAAAAATATCTTCTTACAAAGTGAGTGGTGATAAATGACCGAAAATTTGAGTCGTCTGAGAAGATGTCAGCTAGCCGCATTGCATTGAGTTGTAACTGTCCTTTCGGATAAATTTTCTCAGATGGAGCAACAGATTGTTGGAAACCCGTTCCTAACATTTTCTTCAGCAAATTAAGAACCTAAGCCAACAAAATTGCATCATACAAACTGTCTGCTTTAATAAACTTATTTCCAACTAGAAAGATAAGTAGCAGCATACAAAGCATGCAGTTCGAGACATACTACATCTCAACAAGCATCTCCCACGCTGTAACATATAGTATCTGAATGAATAACTTATATGAACCATTTAAAGCAGCTACTTTTGTTTCTGGTGGTAACTGTTCAACTTTCGGAGTGATTCCCATAAGTTGTCTTTGCATCACAAACAGGGGCAATACCCACCTCATGCCATGTTTTTTCATTGAGTGATTCCTTTATTCTATAAATACCCCTTCTTATACAATACCATCTCCAATCAGTTATCTACTTTGTAACATGGAATTAGGCATCTCTAGATGAAAAGGGACAGTAAAACAAAATCCCCCCCCCCCCCCC